>JAJPUD010034301.1:0-10909 GCA_023553655.1 Myrmecobius fasciatus
ACAGCGATTTAGGAAAAGGAGGAAATAGGATGAAATGAAATTCCTGCAGGAGAATGTTGCCTTCAATGAATTGGAAGCATTGCTGTCGAGAGTGGCCTCCTTTTTCAGTTTCTGAACCTACGTTCTACCATAACAACATGAAATTCTGCAATATAAAGCATTCCTCTTAATAGGAAAACTAAAAATGGAATGCTAAACATGCCGAAAGCATTGAAAAGAAATTAGATTCACTCAATATATCTGATTGGCAAAGAAGAGGAAGGAAAAAAAGCAAATTTTGATAATATACAGAATCCATTTATGCTTTCTCCTCTGTTACACTATTTTCTCAGGAGATTTGTAACGCATTGAAATCTTCCACGTACTCCGTACTCCGCAAGGAAGAGTATACAATGCAGTGAACTGTATTCAACATTGAGGACTTCCTTTAGCAAATGTATTGAAAGATACCTTCGGATAAACTCAAAACAAAGCATAAGAGAACTCAAGCAATTCTACCATAACAACATGAAATTCTTGAATATAAAGCATTGCTCTTAAATGGAATGTTAAATATGCCGAAAGCATTTAAATGGAATGAGATTCAGTCAATATATCTTATTGGCAAAGAAGAGGAAGGAAAGCAAAGCAAATGTTGAAAATAAACCGAATCCATTGAAGCTTTCTCCTCTCTTGCACTATTTTTTCAGGAGATTTGCTGTGCATTGGAATCTTCCGCGTATTCTGCAAGGAAGAGTATACAATAAAGCATTGCTCTTAAATGGAATGTTAAACATGCCGAAAGCATTCAAATGAAATAAGATTCACTCAATATATCTTATTGGCAAAGAAGAGGAAGGAAAGTTAAGCAAATGTTGAAAATAAACAGAATCCATTAAAGGTTTCTCCTCTGTTGCACTATTTCATCAGGAGATTTGCTGTGCATTGAATTCTTCCATGTATTCCACACGGAAGAGTAAACAAATCAATTGAAATGTATTTAACATTGAGGACTTCCTTTATCAAATGTATTGAGAAATACCTTTGGATGAACTCGATAAGAAGCATAAGAGAACTAGTGCAACAGCGATGTAGGAAAAGTAGGAAATAGGATGAAATGAAATTACTAGAGGAGAATGTTCCCTTCAATGAATTGGAAGCATTGCTGTTGAGAGTAGCCTAAGTTTTTTGTTTCTGAACCTACATTCTTCATTAGGAACATGAAATTCTGCAATTTAGCACATTCCTCTTAAAAGGAATGCTACGCATGCCGAACGCATTCAAATGAAATGAGATTCACTAAATATATCTTACTGGCAAAGAAGAGGAAGGAAAGGAAAGCAAATGTTGATAATAAACAGAATCCATTTAACCTTTCTCCTCTGTTGCACTATTTCGTCAGGAGATTTTTCCTGCATTGAAATATTCCACATATTCCGCAATGAAGAGTATGCAACGCATTTAAAATGTATTTAACATTGAGGACTTCCTTTATCAAATGTATTGAGAAATACATTCGGATAAACTCGACACGAAGCATAGGAGAACGCGTGGGACAGCGATGTAAGAAAAGGAGGAAATAGGAGGAAATGAAATTCCTTCAGGAGAATCTCGCCTTCAATGAGTTGGAAGCATTGCTGTCGAGGGTAGCCTACTTTTTGAGTTTCTTAAGCTACATTCTACCATAACAACATCAAATTCTGCAATATAAAGCATTCCTCTTAAAAGTCATGCTAAACATGCTGAAAGCATTCAAACGAAATGAGATTCACGCAATATCTCTTATTGGCAAAGAAGAGGAAGGAAATGAAAGCCAATGTTCATAATCAACAGAATCCATTAAAGCTTTCTCATCTGTTGCACTATTTCGTCAGGAGATTTGCTATGCATTTTAATCTTCCATGAATTCTGTATGGAAGAGTATACAATTTAGTTGCAATATATTCATCATTGAGGAATTCCTTTTGCAAATGAATTGAGAAATACATTAGAAAGAACTCAGAAGAAGCATAAGAGAACTCATGCAAAAACAATTTAGGAAAAGTAGGAAATAGGATGAATTGAAATTCCTACAGGAGAATGTCTCCTTCAATGAATTGGAAGCAATGCTGTCGAGAGTAGCCTACTTTTTGAGTTTCTGAATCTACCTTCTACGTTAAAACATGAAATTCTGCAATATAAAGCAATCCTCCTAAAAGGAATGCTAAACATGACAAAAGCATTCAAATGAAATGAGATTCACACAATGTATCTTATTGGCAAAGGAGGCAAAGGAAAGGAAAGAAAATGTTGATAATAAACAGAATAATAGATTGAAGCTTTCTCCTCTGTTCCACTATGTCTTCAGGAGATTTGCTGTGCATTGAAATCTTATATGTATTTCTCACGGAAGAGTATACAATGCAGTTGAAATGTATTTAACATTGAAGACTTACTTTAGCAAATATATTAGGAAATATCTTCAGATGAACTCGACAAGAAGCATAAGAGAACTCGTGCAACAGCGATGTAGGAAAAGCAAAAAATGGGATGAAATGAAATTCCCAGAGGAGAATGTCGCCTTCAATGAATTGCAAGTATTGCTGTCGAGAGTAGCCTAATTTTTTTGTTTCTGAACCTACGCTCTACGTAACAACTTGAAATTCTGCAATATAAAGCAAATGTTGATAATAAACAGAATCCATTAAGCCTTTCTCCTCTGTTGCACTATTTCATCAGGAGATTTGCTGTGAATTGAAATTTTCCTTATATTCAACAAGGAAGAGTATACAATGCAGTTGAAATATATTTAACACTGAGGAATTCCTTTAGCAAATGAATTGAGAAATACCTTAGAAGGAACTCAACACGAAACATAAGAGAACTCATGCAAAAACGATGTAGGAAAAGTAGGAAATAAGATGAAATGAAATTCATACAGGAGAATGTCGTCTTCAATGGATTGGAAGCATTGCTGTCGAGAGTGGCCTCCTTTTTTAGTTTCTGAAGCTGTGTTCTACATTAACAACATGAAATTCTGCAATATAAATCAATCCTCTTAAAAGGAATGCTAAACATGCCGAAAGTATCTGAATGAAATGAGATTCACACAATGTATCTAATTGGGAAAGAAGAAAAAGGAAAGGAAAGCAACTGTTGATAATAAACACAATAGATTGAAGCTTTCTCCTCTGTTGCACTATTTCTTCAAGAGATTTGCTGTGCATTGAAATCTTCCATGTATTCCACACGGTAGAGTATACAATGCAATTGAAATGCATTTAACATTGAGGACTTCCTTTATCAAATCTATTGAGAAATACCTTCGGATGAACTCGATAAGAAGCATAAGAGAACTAGTGCAACAGCGATGTAGGAAAAGTAGGAAATAGGATGAAATGAAATTCCTAGAGGAGAATGTTCCCTTCAACTAATTGGAAGCATTGCTGTCGAGAGTAGACTAATTTTTTTTGTTTCTGAACCTACATTCTATATTAGCAACATGAAATTCTGCAATATAAAACATTCCTCTTAAAAGGAATGCTACACATGCCTAACCCATTCAAATGAAATGACATTCACTAAATATATGTTATTGGCAAAGAATAGAAAGGAAAGGAAAGCAAATGTTGATAATAAACAGAACCCATTTAAACTTGCTCCTCTTTTGCACTATTTCTTTAGGAGATTTGCTGTGCATTGAAATCTTCCACGTATTCCACAAGGAAGAGTATACAATGCGGTTGAAATGTATTTAACATTGAGGATTTCCTTTATCAAATGTAGTAAGAAATAACTTTGGATAAACTCAACACGTAGCATAAGAGAACTCATGCAACAGCGATTTAGGAAAAGTATGAAAGAGATGAAATGAAATACCTGCAGGAGAATGTCGCCTTCAATGCATTGGAAGCATAGCTGTCGATTGTGGCCTCCTTTTTCAGTTTTTGAAAATACGTTCTAGTATAACAAAACGAAATCCTGCAATTTAAAGCATTCCTCTTAAAAGGAAAGCTAAACATGCCGAAAGCGTTGAAATGAAATGAGATTCACTCAATATATCTTATTGGCAAACAAGAGGAAGGAAAGGAAAGGAAATGTTGATAATAAACAGAATCCATTGAAGCTTTCTCCTCTAATGCACTTCATCAGGAAATTTGCTGTGCATTGAAATCTTCCATGTATTCCGAAAAGAAATGTATACAACTCAGTTGAAATATATTTAACATTGAGGAATTCCTTTAGCAAATGAATTGAGAAATACCTCGGGAAGAACTCAACATGAAGCATAAGAGAACCCATGCAACAGCGATGTAGGAAAAGTAGGAAATAGGAAGAAATGAAATTCCTGCAAGAGAATGTTGCCTTCAATGAACTGGAAGCATTGTTGTCGAGAGTAGCCTATTTTTTTTGTTTCTGAACCTACGTTCTACATTAGCAACATGAAATTCCGTAATATAAAACATTCCTCTTAAAAGGAATGCTACACATGCCGAACGCATTCAGATGAAATGAGATTCCTTCAATGTCTCTTATTTGCAAAGAAGAGGAAGGAAAGGAAAGCAAATGTTGATAATAAACACAATCCATTGAAGCTTTCTCTTGTGTTGCACTATTTCTTCAGTAGATTTGCTGTGCATTTGAATCTTCCGTGTATTCCTCACGGAAGAGTATACAATGCATTTGAAATGTATTTAACATTGAGGAATTCCTGAAGAAAATGAATTGAGAAATACATTAGGAGGAACTCAACATGAAGCATAAGAAAACTCATGAAAAACGATGTAGGAAAACTAGGAAATAGGATGAAATGAAATTCCTACAAGAGAATGTTGCCTTCAATGAATTGGAAGCACTGCTGTCGAGAGTGGCCTCCTTTTTCAGTTTCTGAACCTACCTTCTACATTAAAAACATGAAATTCTGCAATATAAAGCATTCCTCTTAAAAGGAACGCTAAACATGCCGAAAGCTTTCAAAGGAAAGGAGATTCACACAATGTATCTTATTGGCAAAGAAGACAAAGGAAAGAAAAGCAACTGTTGATAATAAACAGAATAGATTGAAGCTTTCTCCTCTGTTGCACTATTTCTGCAAGAGTTTTGCTCTGCATTGAAATCATCCATGTATTCCGCATGGAAGAATATACAATGCAATTGAAATGTATTTAACATTGAGGACTTCCTTTCTCAAATGTATTGAGAAATACATTCGGATAAACTCGAAACGAAGCATAGGAGAACGCGTGGGACAGCGATTTAGGAAAAGGAGTAAATAGGAGGAAATGAAATTCCTTCAGGAGAATGTGGCCTTCAATGAATTGGAAGCATTGCTGTCGAGAGTAGCCTACTTTTTGAGTTTCTTAAGCTACTTTCTTCATTAACCACATGAAATTCTGCAACATAAAGCATTCCTCTAAAAAGGAATGCTACAAGTGCCGAACGCATTCAAATAAACTGAGATTAACTCAATGTATCTTATTGGTAAAGAAAAGGAAGGAAAGGAAAGCAAATGTTGATAATACTCAGAATCCATTGAAGCTTTCTCCTCTGTTGCACTATTTTTTCAGGAGATTTGCTGTGCATTGAAATCTTCCACGTATTCCGCAAGGAACAGTATACAACGCAATTGAAATGTATTTAACATCGAGGAATTCCTTTAGCAAATGAATTGAGAAATACCTTAGGAGGAATTTGACACGAAGCATAAGAGAACTCAAGCAAAAACGATGAAGGAAAATAGGGAATAGGATGAAATGAAATTCCCAGAGGAGAATGTCACCTTCAATGAATTGGAAGAATTGCTGTGGAGTGTAGCCTATTTTTTGAGTTTCTGAACCTATGTTCTACATTAACAACATGAAATTGTGCAACATAGAGCATTCCTTTTAAAAGGAATGCTATGCATGTCAAAAGCATTCAAATGAAATGAGATTCACACAATGTGTCTTATTGGTAAAGAAGAGGAAGGAAAGGAAAGCAAATGTTGATAATAAACAGAATCCCTTCTGGCTTTCTCCTCTGTTGAACTATTTATTCAGGAGATTTGCTGTGCATTAAAATCATCCACATAATCTGCAAAAAAATAGTATAAAACGCAGTTGAAATGTATTTAACATTGAGGACTTCATTTATCAAATGTACTGAAAAATACCTTCGGATAAACTCAACATGAAGCACAAGAGAACTCATGCAACATCGATGTACAAAAAGTAGGAAATAAGTTGAAATGAAATTCCTGCAGGAGAATGCCGCCTTCAATGAATTAAAAGCATTGCTGTCGAGAGTGGCCACCTTTTTGAGTTTCTTAACCTACGTTCTAAATTAACAACATGAAATTCTGCAATATAAACCATTCCTCTTAAAAGGAATGCTAAACATGCCAAAAGCATTCAAATGAAATGAGATTCACTCAATATATCTTATTGGAAAGAAGAGGAAGGAAAGGAAAGCCAATTTTGATAATAAACAGAATCCATTAAAGCTTTCTCGTCTGTTGCATTATTTCATCAGGAGATTTGCTGTGCATTGAAATCTTCCTTGATTTCCGCACGGAAGAGGATACAATGCAGTTGAAATATATTCAGCATTGAGGAATTCCTTTAGCAAATGAATAGAGAAATACCTTAGAAGGAACTCAACAAGAAACATAAGAGAACTCATAAAAAAAGGATTTAGGAAAAGTAGGAAAAAGGATGAAATGAAATTCCTACAGGAGAATGTCTCCTTCAATGAATTGGAAGCAATGCTGTTGAGAGTAGCCTACTTTTTCAGTTTCTGAACCTACGTTCTACATTAAAAATATGAAATTCTGCAATATAAAGCAATCCTCTTCAAGGAATGCTAAACATGCCGATAGCATTCAAATGAAATGAGATTCACAGAATATATCTTATTGGCAAAGAAGACAAAGGAAAGGAAAGCAAATGTTGATAATAAACAGAATAATAGATTGAAGCTTTCTCCTCTGTTCCACTACGTCTTCAGGAGATTTGGGGTGCATTGAAATCTTATATGTATTACTCACGGAAGAGTATACAATGCAGTTTAAATGTATTTAACATTGAAGACTTCCTTTAGCAAACATATTAGGAAATATCTTCGGATGAACTCGACAAGAAGCATAAGAGAACTCGTGCAACAGTGATGTAGGAAAAATAGGAAATACGATGAAATGAAATTCCTAGAGGAGAATGTCGCCTTCAAAGAATTGGAAGCATTGCTGTCGAGAGTAGCCCAATTTTTTTTGTTTCTGAACCTACATTCTACGTAACAACATGAACTTCTACAATATAAAGCAAATGTAGGTAATAAACTGAATCCTTTAAGCTCTTCTCCTCTGTTGCACTATTTCATCAGGAGATTTGCTGTGAATTGAAATCTTCCTTATATTCAACAAGGAAGAGTATACAATGCAGTTGAAATATATTTAACATTGAGGAATTCCTTTAGCAAATGAATTGAGAAATACCTAAGAAGGAACTCAACATGAAACATAAGAGAACTCATGCAGAAAAGATGTAGGAAAAGTAGGAAATAAGATGAAATGAAATTCCTACAGAAGAATGTCGCCTTCAATGAATTGGAAACATTGTTGTCGAGAGTTGCCTATTTTTTCAGTTTCTGAACCTACGTTCTACATTAACAACATGAAATTCTGCAATATAAAGCATTCCTCTTTAAAAAAATGCTACACATGCCGAACGCATTAAAATGAAATGAGATTCACTCAATGTATCATATTTTTTTTTTTTTGCTTTTTGCTGAGGCAATTGGTGTTAAGTGACTTGCCCAGGGTCACACAGCCAGGAAGTGTCTGAGACCAGATTTGAACTCAGGTCCTCCTGACTTCAGGGCTGGTGCTCTAACCATTGCGCCACCTATCTGCCCCTCACCGTATCGTATTTGCAAAGAAGAGGAAGGAAAGCAAAGCAAATGTTGATAATCAACAAAATCCATTAAAGATTTCTGCTGTGTTGCACTATTTCGTCAGGAGATTAACTGTGCATTGAAATCTTATAGGTATTCTTCATGGAAGAGTATACAATGCAGTTGAAATGTATTTAACATTGAGGACTTCCATTAGCAAATATATTGAGAAATATCTTCTGATAAACTCGACACGAAACATAAGAGAACTCATGCAAAAACGATGGAAGAAAGTAGGAAATAGGATGAAATGAAATTCCCAAAAGAGAATGTCACCTTCAATGAATTGGAAACATTGCTGTCGAGAGTGGCCTACTTTTTCAGTTTCTGAACCTACGTTCTACCATAACAATATGAAATTCTGCAATAAAAAGCATTCCTCTTAAAAGTCATGCTAAACATGCGAAAGCATTCAAATGAAATGAGAATTAATCAATATATCTTATTGGGAAAGAAGAGAATGGAAAGGAAAGCAAATGTTGATAATAAACAGAATAATAGATTGAAGCTTTCTCCTCTGTTCCACTATGTCTTCAGGAGATTTGCTGTACATTGAAATCTTATATGTATTACTCACTGAATAGTATACAATGCAGTTGAAATGTATTTAACAGTGAAGACTTCCTTTAGAAAACATATTAGGAAATATCTTCGGATGAACTTGACAAGAAGCATAAGAGTACTTGTGCAACAGAGATGTAGTAAAAGTAGGAAATAGGATGAAATGGAATTCCTAGAGGAGAATGCCGCCTTCAATGAATTGGAAGCATTGCTTTCGAGGGTAGCCTAATTTTTTTGTTTCTGAACCTACATTCTACGTAACAACATGAAATTCTACATTATAAAACAAATGTTGATAATAAACAGAATCCAATAAGCCTTTCTCCTCTGTTGCACTATTTCATCAGGAGATTTGCTGTGCATTGAAAGCTTCCTTATATTCCACAAGGAACAGTATACAACACAGTTGAAATGTATTTAACATTTAGGACTTCCTTTAGCAAATGTATTGAGAGATACCTTCAGATAAACTCAAAACGAAGCATAGGAGAAGTCGTGCAACAGCGATGCAGGAAAAGTAGGAAATATGATGAAATGAAATATTCCACGTATTCCACAAGGAAGAGTATAGAATGCAGTGAAAGGTATTTATTATTGAGGAATTCCTTTAGCAAATGTATTGAGAGATATCTTCGGATAAATTCAAAACGATGCATAGGAGAAATCGTGCAAGAGCGATGCAGTAAAAGTAGGAAATATGGAATACGTGGAAGATTTCAAAGCACGGCAAATCTCCTGACGAAATAGTGCAACAGAGGAGAAAGCTTTAAGGGATTCTGTTTATTATCAACATTTGCTTTCCTTTCCTTCCTCTTCTTTGCCAATAAGATACATTGAGTGAATCTCATTTCATTTGAATGCATTCTACATGCTTAGCACGAGTTCCCCTATGCTTCCTGTCGAGTTAATCCGAAGGTATTTCTCAATACATTTCATAAGGAAGTCCTCAATGTTAAATACATTTCAACTGCGTTGTTCCTTGCGGAATACGTGGAAGATTTTAATGCACAGGAAATCTACTGACAAAATAGTGCAACAGAGGAGAAAGCTCCAGTGGTTTCGGTTTATTATCAACATTTCTTTTCCTTTCCTTCCTCTTCTTTGCCAATAAGATACATTGAATTAATCTCATTTTATGTGAATGCGTTCGGCATGTGTAGCATTTCTTTTAAGAGGAATGCTTTATATTGCAGAATTTCATGTTTTTAATGCAGAAGGTAGGCCCAGAAACTGAAAAACTAGGCTCCTCTCGACAGCATTGCTTCGAATTCATTGAAGGCGACATATTTCACCTGCATTGTATACTGTTCATGCAGAATACATGGAAGATTTCAATGCACAGCAAATCTCCTGATGAAATAGTGTAACAGAGGAGAAATCTGAACCTACGTTCTACATTAACAACATGAAATTCTGCAACATAAAGCATTCCTCTTCAAAGGAATGCTACACATGCCGAACGCATTCAAATGAACTGAGATTCACTCAATGTATCTTATTGGCAAAGAAGAGGAAGGAAAGGAAACCAAATGTTGACAATAAACAGAATCCATTGAAGCTTTCTCCTCTGTTGCAGTATTTCTTCAGGAGATTGGCTCTGCATTGAAATCTTCCTTATATTCCGCATGGAAGAGTATACAATGCATGTGAAATATATTTAACATTGGGGAATTCCTTTAGCAAATAAATTGTGAAATACCTTAGGAGGAACTCAACACGAAACATGAGAGAACTCATGCAACAACAATGTAGAAAAAGTAGGAAATAGGATAAAGTGAAATTCCTACAGGAGAATGTCGCCTTCAAGGAATTGGGAACATTGCTGTGGATAGTAGCCTACTTTTTGAGTTTCTGAACCTCCGTTCTACCTTAGCAACATGAAATTCTGCAATGTAAAGCTTTCCTCTTCAAAGGAATGCTAAACATACTGAACGCATTCAAATGAAATGAGATTCACCCAATGTATCTTATTGGCAAAGAAGAGGAAGGAAAGGAAAGCAAATGTTGATAATAAGCAGAATCCATTGAAGGTTGCTCCTCTGTGGAACTATTTCTTTAGGAGATTTGCTGTGCATTGAAATCTTCCATGTATTCTGGACTGAAGAGTATACAACGCAGGTGAAATGTATTTAACATTGAGAAATTCCTTTAGCAAATGAATTGAGAAATACCTTAGGAGGAATTCAACACGAAGTATAAAGGAACTCATGCAACAACGATGTCGGAAATGTAGGAAATAGGATGAAATGAAATTCCTACAGGAGAAAGTCGCCTTCAATGAATTGGAAGCATTGCTGTCGAGAGTAGCCTACTTTTTGAGTTTCTGAACCTACGTTCTACATTAACAACATGAAATTCTGCAATATAAAGCATTCCTCTTGAAAGGAATGCTACACTTGCCAAACGCATTCAAATAAAATGAGATTAACTCAATGTATCTTATTGGCAAGAAGAGGAAGGATAG
>JAJPUD010034302.1:0-10909 GCA_023553655.1 Myrmecobius fasciatus
AGAAGAAGAAGAAGAAGAAGAAGAAGAAGAAGAAGAAGAAGAAGAAGCTAGGTAGTACAGTGGGTAAGGACATCATCCCTGGATTCAGGGGGACCTGAATTCAGACTCCATCACCATTTACTAGCTGTGTGACCTTGGGCAAATGATTTAATCCTGATTGCCAAGGAAAAAAAATAATTAATAGCTATCTCTTTACAATTCGCAAAGCACTTTACAAATGTAAAGGAAATAACTCTGGGAGTTAGATATTGTTATTTTCTTCAGGCTACAGATGAAAAAACTGAGATAAACAGATGTTAAATGACTTGTTTAGAGTCACACAGTGAGTAGATATCTGAGATCTCATTTGAACTCAGGACTTCCTGACTCCAAACCCATTGTGACACCTGGTTGCAAGTGTTAAAAGAGTCATTGCTTCATAGATATTATCATAGTTCCTCTATATTATACTTTGTTTAAACCATAAACTTCAGTATTGGTTTCCAGTTCTGGGTACTACCATATCAGGGCATTTTTTGTTGTTTAGTTGTGTCTGATTCTGAATGATCCTATTTAGGGTTTTCTTGGCAGAGATACTGGAGTGGTTTGCCATTTCTTTCTCCAGCTCATTTTGAAGGTGAGGAAACTGAGGCAAACCTGTGTCCAGGTTCACAGAGTTAATAAATGTCAGAAGCCAGATCTGAACTTGGGGAGATAAATTTTTCTGACTTCAGGTCCAGCACTCTATCTGATGAAGTTTGATGTAGACACAAATGATGAAGTTTGGCACCAAATGATGGAGTTCAGTAGCAATTCACATGTGTCGAACTCACAAGGGCTTTCTCCTTGTGAAAAGGGACCTTTATTTAAAAGAAGAGATTACAGACAAAATGAAGATGTAAAATAGGCACTAGTAGTGGTAAACATGAAATAGATTTGGGACAGCTTATAGTTATCAAAGAAAGGGGCTTTAACAGTTAACAAAGGAAAAGACAAGTTCCCCAGTGGAATTCACAATTAACCAGGAAAAAGGGAATATGCCATTAGGTGGGAGTACGCCATTGACTGACAGGGTAAATCCATAGAGGAATTTAGCACCCTAGAAGAATTATTTAGCTATAAAAAGGAGAAAGATACCATGAGGCATGGGGAAGGGAATGAGAATAAAGACACACTTTGGTATAGGCCAAAAATGGTATAAACCAGGAGAAGATTTATAGGAGAAATTTAACCTGGGGGGGGGGTGACATCATAACTTGGCTTTTTGATTACATGCAGTAAGATGGAGTTACCCAAGACCTCCACAGGGGGAGGGATTGTAAGGCAGATCTGATCCCCATGCTTGCCTCAGGGAGCATTGTAATCTTATCAATATTTCTGGTTTTCTCTGCCAATCTTACCTACTTATTCTGACTTCATCAAATCTACTGCTTTACCTAGCTGCTCTGAGCAAGCTAGATAAGCTAAAGAAGAGATTTTTTTAGGGCATTAGTTGGATGAAATGGCCCCATTAACTAACATTTGAGGATTCCATAAAAAACTGAAAGTTTTAGGTCTTGGATCTTAATACAATAGTGGGCAAGGAGACAATTATTGACTTGGACAAACCAGAGACAGAAAGGGCCAATGGAAAGCTGTCCTTTGGAATGGAACTGGGCAAAGCATCTTACACTGAAGTAATGGGCTGGGTCAGAGAGCTGGAGTGATATAAACTGTGATTTCTGGGTTTTTTTTTTAACTGCTCTGTTTTAATGTTTTAGGATTATAGATTTTTAAAAGGACTATGCCTTTTAAGGGAAAAATATCAAAGAGCAATTTCTGGAACAGTAACAACAATTACTGAGCAAAAATTAGAAATTAAGATTTATAAACTGAAAGAATTTTAGGGCTACAAGAGACTTTAGGAGTTTTATAGCTCTAATCTAATTTGTAAATTCCACCAGCAAAAAAACTGAGACAGAGAAGGACTTGGACCTAATTTGCCCAGTTCCACACCCACTAGTTAGGCAGAGTTGATTCAATTGTATGGTAATTTTCAACTCCCCATTGGGAAGAGAAATTAGTGAAGTTAGTTTCCAGGGAAACCATGACTTGAATAGAAAAGGACAGTCACACACTGCAACCCTGAACACTGTAGCCATGATTGCTCTTGCTTTTTTTCTACTTGTCTTGAGGGGAAAAAAAAGCAGGGACTAGCAATCAGCTAAAAGTCCACCTTACAAATGAGATAATCAAAGGGTAAATGGAGGTCTCCAGAATGGGCTTTTGACTCAAAATTTCATGAAGCCACAAAGCTCTGAAACTAACTCCAGAGCTGACCAAGAATTCTTTGACTCTTTGTATAATTAATGAATCTAGTGACCAGTTATTATTCAGTCATTTTTTTTCAGTCATGTCTGACTCTCTGTGACCTCTTTTGGGGTTTTGTTAACAAAGATACTGAAGTGGTTTACCATTTCCTTTTCTATCTCATTTTACAGATGAGAAAACTGAGGCAAACTAGGTTAGGTGACTTGCCCAGGATCACACAGCTAGTAAGTGTCTGAGGCTAGATTTGAACTCATGAAGATGAGTCTTCCTGATTCTAAACCCAGTGCTTCCTAGCTGCCACCTAAGTCTTTCAGGGTTCAGATCCATTCTCACCTCCAAGAAATCTCAAATTGCTATCACATACTCAGGGTAGACACCTCCCTTACTTAGGTAGAACCTCCCAATGGGTTTGAGGTCTGTTGGTTACTCTCGGCCTGGTTTAGACCATCTTCCAAGACAAGATTTCATGATGACTTTATTAGATTTCCCCTATTCATACTTTGATTCTAATGGCAAAAAAGTTCCTTCACCTTTCTAAGTCTTCATCTATAAAATGGGCAATTTCGGCTAAAATCAGCTCTAAGAACTCTATATAAAAGAGGCAGAGCCATGAGAATCCTAAATTCAAGAAAGGGATGAGATGCATGAACAAATCAGTAAGTTGATGTCTGATATCAAATAACTTCCCTAAAAGGAGTTGTATTATTTCTATCGATTTAGAAGAAAGCCAAATGAGAAGATGGCAAGAGTCAAATGCTTTCTAGCAGCTCAGTAATGTTTTAACTAAGGCAGGCGCCTCCTGGGAGGGCTCATGAATTGGTGCTGAAAAATGTTACAACCCATGTTCCTTGCACCCAAGTGAGTTGGTTAATTACAGTGGAGTATTGGTAGGTTTCATAATTAAGAATATAGAAGTCATTCTCTCCAGCATCTAATATCTGTATCACTTCTTCTCTGGGGAAGCTGTCCTTATAAGCAAAGGGTAGCTCCAATCTGGAAATGAACAAATTGGATAATTAGGTCCAGAAGCCATGGGCACCAAAGGCATGGGGGTAACTCCTCTAGAGTAATAATTCCCTTACTCCTGTACCATTCTTCCCAAAGGAAAACCTTTGACAAGATGGAATAAGGATTACAATCTAGATACAGAAGACCTGGATTCTATCCCAGTTTTGTTGTCATTCTATATGACTCTGGGCAAATTATTTCACTGCTTTGGGCCTCCGTTTCCTGATCTCATAATAAAAAAGGCAGACTCTAGTTATTAAATCCTTTTGCACTTCTTATCTTTTAGAATTCTATGGGTGAAGAACCTGTTTTGGCCTTTCTAGGAGATAGTTACAAGAGGTTATGTGATTTAACCAGAATCACACAATTAATAAAGCCAGGATTCAAATCCACATTCCCTGTTTCCAGGTCAGTGTGCTGCATGTGTAATGGGCACATCCATATGGGGTAACTCAAATGGAAGAACAAAAGGTCAAGAATATCAAAGGAATTAATGAAAAAATGTGAAGGAAGTCATCCTAGCAGGGCCATATTTCAAATCACATTATAAACAGTTATCATGAAAACAATCTGGTACTGGCTAAGAAATAGAGTGGTGGATCAGTGGAATAGATTAAGTACAGATCATAGCAGAGAATGACCATAGAATTAGTATTTGATAAACCCAAAGATCCAAGCTTTGAGGAGAAAACTCACTATCTAACAAAAATTGTTGGGAAAACTGTAAAGCAGTCTGGCAGAAACTAGGCATGAATCAACATATCACACCATATACAAAGATAAGATCAAAACGGGTACGTGATTTTTACATAAAGAGTAATATCAAATTAAGGGAGCATGGAAAATTTTACTGTGGAAGAAAAAAACTTATGACTAAATAGAGAGGATCATGGGAAGTAAAACTGATCATTCTGATTACATTAAATCAAAAGGGTTTTTCACAAAAAATAAGTGCATACAAGATTAGAAAAAAAGCAGATGGGGCAACTAGGTGCCATAGTGGATAGCGCACCAGCCCTGAGGTCAGGAAGACCTGAATTCAAATTTGACCTCGGACACTTAACAGTTCCCAGGTGTGTGACCCTGGGCAAGTCACTTAACCCCCAAGTGCCTCAGGGGGGAAAAAAAGCAGAAACTGGGGAAAGGGGATTTTGTAGCATGGATCACTTATAAAGGTCTCATTTAAAATATATAAGAATTAAGTCAAAATTATTTTAAAAATGAGTCATTTTCAATTGATAAATGACCAAAGGATACGAATAAGCAGTTTTCAGAAGAAGATATCAAAGCTCTCTATAGTCATATAAAAATGCAAATTGATTAGAGAAATACAAATTAAAACAACTTTAAAGTATCACCTCATATCTATCAGGTTAACATTGGTTAACATGATGAAAAGAAAGAGGCGATATGGAAAAATTGGACATTAATGCACTGTGGGTAGAATTTTGAAAGGATCAAATCATTCTGAAGAAGAATTTAGAACTGAGCTGGATGGACTATAAAACTGCATACATTTTGACCCAGAAACACTATTACTAGATCTGTATCTCAAAGGTATCAAGGAAAAAGGAAAAGGATCTAGGATACAAAAATATTTATAGCAGCTCTTTTTTGTGGTGGCAAAGAATTGACAAGACACTATCCGGATTTAGATAAGCATCAATTGGCGAATGGCTGAATGACTTGTAGCACATGATTATGATGGAATACTACTGTGCTCTAAAAAATGACAAGCAGGATGATTTCAGAAAAAACCTGGGATGAATTGTATGGATTGATGCAAAGTGAGCTGAGCAGAACCAGAAGAGCATTGTACACAATGAAAACAATTTTGTGGGATAATCAGTGATGAATGACTTGGCTATTTTGACTAATGTAAAGATTCTAGACATTCTGCAGGACTTAGGATAAAATGTGCTTTCTAATGAGAGAAAACTGATGGAACCTGAGTACAGATTGAAGCACAATTTTTTACTTTCTTTTTCTTCTTTTTTGCAACATGGCTAATATGGAAATGTTTTGCATGATTTCACATATATAATTGATATCATATTTCTTGCTTTCTCAGTGAGTGGAGGATTAGAAGGATGGAAGAAGAGAATTCAAAACTCAAAATTTTTATGTTAAAGAAATAATAAATTTATTTTAAGATAATGCCAATTAATTTTTTTATTAATAAATTTTTAAAAAAGAAAATGGGGATTACCTGTAAGTATGAGAGAATAAATCAGCCTCTCACCCAATGGGACATGGAGTCAAACAGCCTAGGTTTGAATTCTGTCTTTGCTATTTAAAATATCTATATAACCTTAGGAAAGTTATTTAATTTCTCTGGGTCTCAGTTTCTTCATTTGTAAAACAAAGGGATAAGGGATGGATGGAATAGGTTGTAAATTCCCCTGTGGCTCTATATCTAAGAGCCTTAGGGTCCTTCCAGCTCTAAATCTTTTGCCACACTTAACTTCCCCTGGCAGATAGATCACACAGTGGATAGAACCCTAGACTTGAGGTCAAAAAGATCTAAGTTTTGGGGTAGCTAGGTGGCAAAGTGGTTGGAGCACCAGCCCTGAAGTCAGGAGGACCTGAGTTCAAATGTGGTCTCAGACACTTAACATTCCTTAGTTGTGTGACCCTGGGCAAGTCACTTAACCCCAATTGCCTCAGCAAAAAACAAAACAAAAAATAAAAAATAAAAATCTAAATTTGAATTCTGCCTCAGATACTTATTAGTGATCTAACCTTAGGGAAATCGTTTTTAAAATCTTTCAGCCTCAGTTTCCTCACCTGTAAAATGGAAATAAGAATAGAACCACCCTCCCAGGATTGTTGTAAGGATCCCGAGAGCCCAGGTAAAATGCTTTTGCAAACTTTATGCTAGATATCTCTTCTGGAACAAGACACTCTTCCCTCACCAGCACCCCCAACCAAGGCACGTCCTTCAGACTGACATGATCCCGCCAGAAGTGGAGAGTTAGCTGTCTTTGATTCCTAGAGCTGGCGCGGACCCGGATTCTATTACAACTGTGTTACTCCTGCTGCCTGTGCCAAGAGGCTGTTCAGGAGGAGGGGGAGGGGAGAACCTAGCGTGAATATTGAAACTACCTAAGAAAAAATAAATAAAAGAAACTTTCCTCCTGACTCTGGCTGAGTGTGCATTGGATCGCGCCGGCCCCAAGTGGCGTCTCTGACGGATGGCTCAAATGCTCTATTTCAATCTGTTCGAAGTTAGGCAATGAGAGCCCCTTTTTTCTCCCCCCAAGCTTGTCATATAGACGAGCCATTAAGTCGGTAGGCACCAGTTGTCTGGCACTGAGACGCAAGTGCAGTTTCACAAGGTTTAGCAGACGGTCTATAAAAGAGCTTTCTTTTCCACCAAACCCCCACAAAAATGCCAAAGCTCCCACTGCCGCCCAAAAAAAGACTGTGCTTTACACTGCGCTGAAACCTGGTACAGTATCCAGGATCTGCAAATGTCCCCAAGCTGTTTTCAAAGGCTTTAATTAGAAGCAGCAAAGAGGGGGGTTTATGTTCTGAGTTCCCCGTGAAAATAATCTGGGCAACTCAGAACCTATGAAAGGAAGGCTAATGGAGAGGGGAAGCAGGTCTGGCAGACTGGAATTCTCCGGAGCTTTGGAGGAGAGGGGGTGCAAAATTGTTGTGTGACCTTACGCTTAACCTCCCTCCCTGCCTTCACAATTTTTGTTGTTGTTTAAATATTGGCTTCCCTGACTACCTTGGAGCATCATTATAATGGATGATGCAATGAGCCCTGCACCTATGCATTCATGCAGAAATAAAAGTTCTTTAAAATTTCCCTCTTTTTTTAGACTGTGATAGTGAAAGACTTTTTTTTAAATTAATTACTGAGACAAAACTGGTACAATTTTCAGGGAAACTCTCTGGCCTTGTAAAAGAGGAAGTTAAAATTCCCAGCAGGGAAGGAGATATAAATGTTTTCTTTAGTTCTCCGTTGTGCAGGCTACAGCTCATTGCAAACCTCTTTGCAGCTAGTCTCATGTTCTCAGACCTCCCTTTAGAACTTCTTTTGGGAAATAATAATAATTCTTTCCAGTTCTACAAAGACTTTCAAGTGTCCTAGAGATATTAAGTAATTAATCCTCCTGACTCCCCTAGGACATTTAATCACTGGAGGATCTCAAAGCACTCTATAAATACACCTTGAGTCTCACCATGTCCCAGAGCTAGAGGTAAGCATAATTTACTAAATTGATATAAGCCTGAGGCTACATAGTAATAACACAACCACATATTTATAAAGCACCTGTATCTAAGAAGCTTTTTATAGCCCCTTTATAGGAGTCATCTCAGTGCTCCATAATATTTGTCTTCCTCCATCTCATCTCTTCCTCAATAGATTCAATTAAATCAGCATGTATTGAGCATTTGCTTTGAGCAAGACACATGTTAGGTGATGTAGAAGATTAAAAAGAGAGGGTTCTTAACCCTCAAGGAAACTACATTCTAAAATTAGACAATATGTGTAATGGCATAATGCAATATAATAGAGTAGGGCAGATGGGTTTCTAAGTGTTGCAGTGGATAGAGTGCTAGTCTTGGAATCAAGAAGCCTCATCTTCCCGAGTTCAAATCTGGCCTCAGACACTTAGTAGCTGTGTGGCTCTGGGCAAGTCATTTTAACCCTATTTGCCTTCGTTTCCTAATCTGTAAAATGAGCTGAAGAAGGAAATGGCAAATCACTGCAGTATCTTTGCTGAGAAAACCCCAAATGGGGTCACAAAGAATCAGACATGATTGAAATGACTGAACAAATGGTGGGGAAAGCACCAGATTTTAAGCCAGGTGAAAGAAATCTGGGTTCCCTTCAATTCCTTAGGACTGGGAGCATATGTCACTAACACTTGGCACAGTGCCTGAAACACAGCAAGTGCTTAAAAATGATTGTTGATTGATTTTTAAGTGCTTTTATGCACCAGCCACAATTTTAGAAGATTGAAATTAGAAGTTGCATGAGAAACTGTAATGGACTTGACTCTTCAGCAATGAGATGATTCAATGCAATTCCAATAGGTTTGGGATGGAAAATGCCATCTGCATCTAGAGAGAGAATTGTAGAGATTGAATGTGGATCAAAGCATACTATTTTCATTTTTGTTGTTGTTTGCTGGGTTTTTTTTTCTTTCTCACGTTTTTTCCCCCTTTTGATCTGATTTTTCTTGCATAGCATAACAAATATGGAAATATGTTTAGAAGAATTGCACATTTAACCTATATCAGATTGCTGGCTGTCTGGGGGGGGGATAAAAATTTGGAACACAAAGTTTTGCAAAGGTGAATGTTGAAAACTATTTTAGTATGTATTTGGAAAAATAAAATACTATTTAAGAAAAAAAGAAGTTGCATGAGAGTTTGGAGATCTAAATACAAAACAAACAAAAAACACATGTAGTTCCTGTCCTCAAGAGGCTTACATTCTTAAAGGAAGAATATAATATGTACCAGACAAATAAATACAGGATGTCTCCAAAGTGTTAGTGCATTTTAAGTTTTGACAGGTTTAATTTAACTTAGTTGTTTTATTTAAACTATTAAAACTTAAAAGTACACTAAAACTTTAGGGACATGATGTATAAAGTATATGTAATATTATACAAAGGAATTTCAAGAAGGAGAGAGCACTTTCAATCTATCAAGAAGCATTTACTAAGACTTTACTGTGTTCCAGACACTTACTGGGGATACAAGAAAAATGGAACTATCCCTACTTGAAGGACCTTACATCCTATGGAGGAGAGCGATCATGTAAATAGGAACAGAATAAATACAAAAAATAGATATGAAAGTTAAATATAGGTTCTGTTGTGACTATGGACAAGTGACACCCTCTCTAAGCCTTAATCTACTCAGTTGCAAAACAGGAGAAGTAATAATAATATTCACCTCATGGGACTGCTGTGGGGCTCAAATGAGATAATGTCTGTAAAGTAAGTGAATGCTTTAAAGCGCTATATAAATGTCAGCTGTTATTATCATGATCGATGATGATGCACAATGGCAAATGGAAAGTACTTGAGATAGATATAAGCAAACTATTTTGAAAGAGTTCTCAAGTAGGAAAGGTTCCCCCTCATTTCAATATCCTCCAAGGTTCATCTGACTCTGTCCATGACCTGAATGTGTCTGGGACTGTCACATCCTACACAGCTGTTTTCAAAGGTTTTAATTAGAAGCAACAAATGGTAAGTTTATATTCTGAATTTCCATGTAGGAAAAAAAACTAAGCAAATTTTAAACCTTGAAAACAGAGGTTGCTGGCAAGAGGAACAGGCCTGGAACCCCCTTTCCAGGGAGATCACAAAATTGCAAATTATCTTTCCAAAATGATTGCTCAAGACTTCCCCTCCTACCCCATGCATGTTATGTTCCAGCCAGACTGACGGATTGTGGTTTCCTCTGCGTGACATCCCATCTCCCACCATATTGCCTTTGTTTAAAACTGTCTCTCATGGCCAGAGTTCTCTCCCTCCTTTATATCCACCTCTTAAAATCATTTCAATGCTCCTTTTGAGACTGAGCTTAGATGGTCTTCCTAAACCTTCTAGTTGTTAGCATTCTCTCCCTATCCTGAAAATTATAT
Organism: Myrmecobius fasciatus; assembly: GCA_023553655.1. Classification (NCBI taxonomy): domain Eukaryota; kingdom Metazoa; phylum Chordata; class Mammalia; order Dasyuromorphia; family Myrmecobiidae; genus Myrmecobius; species Myrmecobius fasciatus. The sequence continues at coordinate 9,917 of JAJPUD010034302.1, forward strand.
ATATATATATAATTATATATAATATATATAATATAATAATATATTTTATGTATATATATATATACATAAAATCACTTTTTAAAAAAATTCAGGACTCAATGCATAGAAGAACCAACACAAGAATCCCAAGGCTCCTGAGTTGTTCTGGGTGTCAACAACTGCTGTAACCATTAGGTTACATTCTCTCTTCATTAAAAATTATGTGTGTGTGTGTATAAAAATCATTTTTAAAGGAATTTAGAACTCAGTGCAAGACAAGAATTCAAGGTTCCTGGGTTGTTCTCATTGTCAATAATTGCTCTAGCCATTAGTCTATATTCTTTCTTCATTAAAAAAAAAATACTACAAAGGGTTCTAAACCCTAGATTTAGTATTTTTTTTTTTTTGCTTTTTGCTGAGGCAATTGAGGTTAAGTGACTTGCCCAGGGTCACACAGCTAGGGAATGTTATGTGTCTGAGACCAGATTTTGAACTCAGGTCTTCCTGACTTCAGGGCTGGTGCTCTATCCACTGTGCCACCTAGCTGCCCCTAGATTTAGTATTGAAATAGATTTTGTAATCATGTAGATCAACCTCCTTATTTTAGTGATATCATGAGTGAGAAGGAGAGGTATTGCAAATCACTGACTGGAATTATAAAACCTGGGTTCAAATCCTGCTTCTGATATCTACTCATGTGATCCTAGGCAAGACATTAATTTCCGAGTCTTGGTATTCTGCATGGCCTCCAGGAGCCAGTGGAGAGGCAAGATGACTTCTAACGGAAACATTTGAGCCCCTAGTGCTTTCTTGGTTTAAGTTCATTCTCTCTCTGTGTGTGTCTCTGTGTGTGTCTCTGCGTGTGTCTCTGTCTCTGTCTCTGTCTCTGTCTCTGTCTCTGTCTCTCTCTCTCTCTCTCTGTCTCTCTCTGTCTCTCTCTGTCTCTCTCTCTGTCTCTCTCTCTCTGTCTCTCTCTCTCTCTCTCTCTCTCTCTCTCTCTCTCTCTCTCTCTCT
>JAJPUD010034303.1:0-10908 GCA_023553655.1 Myrmecobius fasciatus
TAAAGGAAGGAAAGGGCCCCACATGTGCAAGAATGTTTGTGGCAGCCCTTTTTGTAGTGGCAAGAAACTGGAAACTGAATGGATGCCCATTAGTTGCAGAGTGGCTGAATAAATTAGGGTATGTGAATGCCATGGAATATTATTGTTTTGTAAGAAATGACCAGCAGGATGATTTCAGAGAGGCCTGGAGACACTTGCATGAACTGATGCTGAGAGAAATGAGAACCAGGAGATCATTATACACAGCAACAACAAGACTATATGATGATCACTTCTGATGCATATGACTCTCTTCCACAATGAAATGCTTCAAACCAGTTCCAATTGTTCAGTAAAAAAGGCCATATTCACCCAGAGAGAGGGACATGAGATATGGACTACAACATATCATTTTCATGCTCTATATCAATGATTGCTTGCATTGGGTTTCCTTTTTCAGATTTTTTTGTTCATGTAGATACAATTGTTCTTGCACAGCAAGTTAAGTATGGAAACATGTATACATATATTCAACTTGTCAAATATTTTAATATAATTAACATGTAGTGGACTTCCTGCCGTCTAGGGAAGGGAAGGGGAATGGGGGGAAAATTTGTAATGGAAAGCTTTGTAATGGTCACTGTTGAAGAACTATCCATATATATGTTATGCAAATAAAAAGGTTTAATTATAAAAAATAATAAAATAAAATAAAAAAAGAACTCTAATGAACGTGGTTTATTTGGAAAAGCAAACATAATTCTGATCTCTGGTGGAATGAGCTTTTCTTTGTTTTTAAGAAATTGAATTGTAATAGTGTTTTAGAGTTGTAAACATTGTCAAAGAAAAAAAAACATGTGATTTGTTTGACTACTTCATTGTAATTAATGAAGAAACTAAAACCCCAATAAATTCAGCATGTAAAAGAGAATAATGGCCCCTCACTAATTCAGTGAGAGGAGAAGGCTTTCTACAATTCTTTACCAAACACTTACAGAGAGGTAGTAACAATATTAAGGAACTTGTAATTGTTTCCTATATGAAAAAATGTCCATTGTTTAAGAACAAAAAATGTTAAAAATTGAGATGGCAGATTTGCAACACCATCCACTTAATTCTTCTTAATTTGCATACTTTCTTAGTTACCTGCAGTGCGGAAATAGAGAAAAGTACAAGCTCATCATAGGTGGTCATCTACATCATGTTGCATATTATTATTTTTCCTTGTTACCTGTTTTTGTAAGTTACTGACATCCTTTACATTGGTGGTACCAAAAACACCAGATCATCTCCAAGGATAAAAAGTTTAAATAAGAACTTCTAAATAATTAAAATATCTATGAAATGTGAGACTATTACCCAAAGCAGTAGGTTTCTAAAGAGTCAGAATGAATAAGTAGAAGCAGGACCCCTGATGGGAGTTCTATAAATTGATGTAAGACTATGCTTTTACCAAAACAAAAACAACAGAAATTATCGTTTAGTGATTATTACAAATATAAACTCAAAGAGAGACATAACCAAGAAAGTGAAGTAGAAACAAGAATAAAACCAAGTTCTCACAACAATCCTCTACAAAAAATGGGAATAACACCTTGATTTGACTTCAAGAGTGGCAGAAGCTATAAAATTTTGAATGAAATAATTCTCTTGCTGAAGGCAACAAGGATAAACTTAAAAGAAGTATATGATACTAAAGTGGAAGTTTGGCCCAAAGTGCACCAGTTGAAGGTGGGCCTTGAATTTAGTAGAGTTTAGCCAAGAAATTGTATCAGAAAGGGATTAAGGTGGATTTCAAATTAGCACTGGGCATAGGACCTTGTTACATTGACCATACACTGGTCTTGATTCCAGGACCAGGGTGGAGTGAGGCACCATTTGCAATTTCGGAAGAAGAGATGCTCTGCTGTCATTTGAGTGGAACTCTATCACAAAAGGCGGAATTAGTTCACTCCCCAAGCAGAGAACAGAGCACAAGACAGGAGAGCAATGACACTTCTCCTTGTAATAAAACTACATTGGAAATACCCCAAAATGTACATATCTCTACTTACTAGCTTTTAAAACAACAATGTGAAAATGCTTGCAGCTTGGGTTATATTCTATCACATCCTCGAACATAATCCAACTTTAGCATAAAATTAAAACTAAAGAAAGAGGCTGGAAAAGGAGCAAATCACAAAAAGTAGCTGATGATAAGAAGTTGCTATGGCAACAAATTCAGAAGAAAATTACATGAAAATTGGTACAAGCAAAACCTCAAAGAAAATAAATGTAAACTGTAGAAGAACTCAATAGAAATTCTTGGCTGAGCTAAATAAAGATCACACTGAACAAAGGGAAATTAAGAAAAGGAATGATAGTGGTAAAATAATAATAATGATAATTAACAGCTTGCTATATGGGACAAAAGAAGAATACTAAAGAAAATAATACCTTACAAATCAGGCAAATATTGAAAGTGGCACTCGAATTTATTCCGGGAAAAAATCCTAAAAAGCAAGATTGGCCAAATCGGAAAAGAGGCACAAAACCTCACTGAAGATTATCATTCTTTTCCACATAAATCTAGGTAAGTGGAAGCCAATGAGTCCATGAAACATCAAACTGCTTAATTAAGTAATTAACTAGGAAAAAAACAGTTGTTTCCCTAATCAATAAAAAAAACTTAATGGACTACCTTACTGCCATGATTCAAAGAAATAATTTAGCTATTACATTTCAAGAAATTTTAAAAACAGACTCTCCTGAACTCTTGGGTTTAGAAGGTATAATAGAAATGAAAAACAACAACAACAACAACAAACCACAGATCAACTCCTTTAAAAGATCCCAAAATGAAAACTCCCAGAAATATTATCACCAAATTACTAGATTACAGGAGAAAATAGTATAAGTAGCTAGAAAGAAAAAAAAAATCAAGTATCATGGAGCCATAGTCAAGATCACGCAAGATCACCCATAGCAGTTTCTATATCAAAGTAGAAGCAGGGTGAGAATCTGAAGGAAACTGACTCAAATGACAATCAACAATGAGCTACCTAGCCAAACTTAGGTTTTTAAAGATAATGCATATTTAGTGACATGAAGGACTGATGAAAAGAACATATAAAAAGAACAGAGAACATACAATTAGGCATTAAAAAAAGACTTCAGAGAATTATGAAAAGTTCAACATGCAAGAGAAATCATGAAGCATTCACTGTAGGAAGATGATATATGTAACTGAAGAAAACTTTGTCATTATTTAGACACTGAGGAAGAGTATTCATAACTGCACTACGTAATTATGATTTACTTACATTGAAATGTTCTCAAAAATGGTAGGGAAAAATACATTGGTAGAAAGGGGAAGTTAATAGAAAGAATAAGGAAAATTATTTCACTAAATTTTTGTAAGAAAGAATTTTAACAGTGGATAAGAAAACTGGTGTTGGGGAATGGTGGACAATGCTTAAACCTCACTTTCATCAGAACTGATTAAAGAGGCAGTAAATACACACAAACACACACATATACCCACTCATAGACACACAGACAGTCTGTTGGCTATAGAAATATATCTTGGCAAATTGGGTAGAAAAATGGGAAGAAAATAGAAAGGGAGGTTAGTAAATGGGAAGGCAATTCAGGGGATCTAGTGGTTAGAAGCCAAACTGAGATTTGAAGTGGAAACAGGTAGAAAGAGAGGAGGGAAGGAAAAAATTGGAAAGTATATGGAAGAAATTAGGACTTCACCACCACATACCAAGATAAGATCTAAATGGGTTCATGATTTAGATATAAAGAGTGATATTATAAACAAATTAAACGAACATAGGATAGTTTACCTCTCAGATCTGTGGAGAAGGAAGGAATTGGAACTCTTAATTTAACACCATATAGGCAATTTTGATTATATTAAGTTCACAAGTTTTTGTATAAACAAAACTAATGCAGACAAAATTAGGAGGGAAGCAATAAATTGGGAAATAATTTTTACATTTAAGGGTTCTGATAAAGGCCTTATTTCTAAAATATATAGAGAATTGTCTCAAATTTATAAAAATTTAAGCCTCTCTTCAATCAATAAATGGTCAAAGGATAGAAACAGACAATTCTCAGATGAAGAAATTAAAACTATCTTTAGTCATATGAAAAAGTGTTCCAAATCACTATTGATCAGGGAAATGCAAATTAAGACAACTCTGAGATACTACTACACACCTGTCAGATTGGCTAAAATGACAGGAAAAGACAATGATGAATGTTGGAGGAGATGTGGGAAAACTGGGCCACTGATATATTGTTGGTGGACCTGTGAATGGATCCAACCATTCTGGAGAGCAATTTGGAACTATGCTCAAAAAGTTATCAAACTGTGCATACCCTTTGACCCAGCAGTGTTTCTATTGGGCCTATATCCCAAAGAGAGCTTAAAGGAGGGAAAGGGACTACGTATGCAAAAATGTTTGTTGCAGCCCTTTTGTAGTGGCTAGAAACTGGAAACTGAATGGATACCCATCAGTTGGAGAATGGTTGAATAAATTAGGGTATGTGAATGTCATGGAATATTATTTTTCTGTAAGAAATAACCAGCAGGATGATTTTAGAAATGCCTGGAGAGACTTGCATGAACTGATGCCAAGTGAAATGAGCAGAGCCAGGAGATCATTGTACATGGCAACAACAATACTATATGATGATCAATTTGGATGGACATGGCTCCATTCAACAATGAGATATTAGGTGACCCACACCTAATATCATATACCAAAGTAAGGTTGAAATGGGCTCATGATTTAATGATTTAGACATAAAAAGTGATAGTATAAGCAAATTAGAAGTACAAAGAATAATTTACCTCTCAAATCTGTGTAAAAGGAAGGAATTTGTGGCCAAAGAAGACTGGAATACATTATTGAACACAAAATATATTTTTTGTTTTTGATTATATTAAACTAAAACCTTTTTGTACAAACAAAACCAACGCAGAACAGATTAGAAGGAAAGCAATAAACTGGCACAAAATTTTACATTCAAGTGTTCTGATAAAGGCCTCATTTCTAAAATATGTGGAGAATTGGCTTAAATTTATAAAAATTCAAGTTATTCTGCAATTATTCTAAAACTTTCTGTTGTCATCTGTTTTTCAAACAGAAATTTCTTTCATTGAATGAACTTTAATTTATTTAATATATAAAAAAATTCTATTCAACCTGAGTGGTGCAAAGTAAACAAAGATGAAAAACAATATGCTTTACTCTCAAGTTTTCAGATTCCACTCAAAGAATGTTATCCATAAACTTCTATGAGAAATCTAGAAAAATCTTCTCTATCCATATTGTAGCTTAACAGGAGCCCTCAGAGTGTTATAGGGCAACAAAACCCTTTGACAAAGGAAGGGGAAAAGTGGTGTCTCTACTGTTAATATGGGAGTATGCAAGAAAAGACTATATATTAACAACCTTTTTGACCACTATCCAGAAAAGTTCTGCTGTGAAGCAAAAGTGACCATTGCATATTTCAGTATCTGGATTGGTCCCCTTTAATATCCCAACCTCAGAAACTTAGTATACTTAGATACTATTCATTCACAAGAAAAGCTTTTTAAAGAAAGTCTTTCTGAAAAGTGTGCTGGATTAGCTAATTAGCTTGCTATTGATAAGCATCCATTTCACCAATTGAATTGAATGGCAATATTGGTTCAATGATTGCATAAATGGTGAAATCACACCTAATATAAAAACAAAATGAAAAAACTTACCATCACTGTCACTGAAGGTTTCATTTGTACTTTCAGCTTTTTCATACATGGGATATCCCTTGAACAAGAAGTAAATCTACTAAATATAAATCCTCATATCTAATGTTGAAACATGCCATCTACATAAAATGATCTATCTCATAAAACTCTCCCTACTGGAAGAACTTGGAAGATGGATCCATTTGACTGTGGGAGTCAGTTCACCTCTTTACATTAATATTTTTTTTTCCTTTTGAGAACCCACAACTTCATTTGTCCTGGCATTGGCAGAATTTTAGATACATGAAAATGTAAAATATGAGTTTGTGGGTATCTACAAAATTGATTGGGATTTTTGGAAATTCAAAGAAGCTGATAATGGATTAATAGCTCAAAAAAGTATTGTTTGATATTCAACCAAACAAACATGAAATACAATAAATTTATTTTTAGAATCAAGTATAATTCTCATATGGTGGACTGAGTTTGATTTTGTGTTTTTTTATTAAACAGAATAAGAATAAAGTTTATGGGCTGCAAACGTTAAAGAAAAAACATCTCATCTGACCAACTTCAATGAGTTTTAGAAAACTCATTGGAGGTGGTCAGATGAGATGTTTTTTTTTTTCCAATGAAATAAATTTTTCAGTGGAAAAACTCAAGTTACAATAAATTTTGTGACTAAACTCATAGTTCAACAGTGAATAAAGGCCCATCACTAATTCAGGGAGAGGAAAGCACTTCCTATTATATTCAACCTATATTCCAGAGAGTGAATGAAAATAGCCAAGAGCTTGTAACTTAATAATATATAAAAACAAATAATCACTGTTTCTTCCATTTAAAGAATGGAAGAACAAGGATGTTAAATATTTCTGTCCCTTTGCAGCAGCATCTACTTAATTATTCTGAATTTTTTTTTTAATTGCTGAGACAACTGGAGTTAAGTGACTTGCCCAGGGTCACACAGCTAGGAAGTGTTAAGTGAATGAGACCAGATTTGAACTCAGGTCCTCCTGACTTCAGAGCTGGTGCTCTATCCACTGCACCACCTAGCTGCCCCAATTCTTCTGAATTTTAATGTATTCACAGTCATTTGTAATGAAGAAAGAGGGTAAAGGACAAGCTCACCTGGCATTGTGGTCAACTGCCTCTTTGGGAAAAATAATTTCTTTGGTTATTTCTATGCTCTTTGTCAGGTTCATTTCAGTCTCTACAGCAATGTTGCCAGAAACCTCGAGTTTATCTACAATGATAAACAGTTCAAATAGAGACTACCAATTATTTGAAGCACTAAGTAATATCAAGTTATTCTGAAAGCAATAGGACTTTAAAAATTTGTTGAGTTAATGAATTAGTGAAAGAGTTCACAGGATAATAGTTTCTTACTCAGTTGTAGTGTCATGTTTTAGCCAAAAATAAAAATAAAAAAAAATATCCGAAAACCAGTGAATCCAAACCAAACCAAAACAATAGCAACAGAAATTGACTAATTGTTAATTCTTACAAATAGAAAATCAAGGGAGTCAAAGCCCAGATGTCAAAATAGAAACAGGAACTTAGTCAAATTCTCCCAAAAGACTCCTCCAAAGAATTTTAAAATAACAGCTCAAATGGAATTCTGGAGTGGCAGAACAAATAAAAGATTTCTCTGATGCATTTTCCACTCCAGTATAACTGAGAAGAGAGATAGAAAAAGTCTGTGACACTGGAGTCAGGGCTGGCCCAAACTTTGTAGAAAGCAAGCAGCAGCAGCTTTAGGAGATTTCACTCCAGAGGCAGGGAGGTTGTTTAGGCAATTGGTCAGAAAGAAGTTACAAAGGATCCTGATTTGACATTGGGTATCAGGCCTTTTTTATTGTCCATCCAGTAGGACAGAGAGGAACATTAGCACTCAAACTTCAAGGGAGCAAGAACCCTGGTCATAATTCTGGGTCTGGAGGAACAGTACTACTTCTAGCTACAGGGGTGCAGTTCAACAGATTAGTGAATAGGTGAAAATCAACACATCTCCTTGGATCAAACAACTTTTGTATAATCAAAAATATATGGAACTCCAGAACTAATAGAGAAAATATTAGTGTGAAAAGTTTTGAAGCTTGGATAATTTCCCACTGCGTATCAAAAACAAATTCAAACGTGAACATGAAATTAAATGTCAATAATAACCTTGAAAAATGAGCAAACATATTCACAAAAGAAGTCCTGATTATAAAAAGCTACTCTGTTGACAATGAAGAGCAAAATATAGATTCAGATTCAGAAGATGACAATGATATGCGTACATATATATGTATATGTATAAATGACTACAAATGAAGGTCCCCCGAAGGGAAAGAAATTGGAGAAAATCCCACTAATAATTGAATAACTAAAGCAAGAGATAAGCATGATATAAGAAAAATGCAGTGATGATGATTCAAAAAGTTTAGGAAGAGTCCATTATCAGTTTGACAAAAACAGGCACACAAAATAGTGAAGAAAATAACGCCTCAAAAATACAGTTGGCCAGGGGGCAGAGCAAAGATGGCTGAGTGAAAACATGAGTCTCTGCGTCCTCCTCCAATCTTCTCTCAAACCAACAATAAAGTAAGCCTCTGAACTGAACTTCAAGTCAACGAATCCAGAAATATTTGGAAACTGCTTTCTGAAGAACTTCATATCAGGTTTGTTAAACTTGGACAGAGGGATAAACAGTGGACTCGGGTGTAGGCTGGAAGTGAGGGTGGGGCTCAGCTCATTGTGGCAGAAACTCCAAACTCCAAACACCTGGAGTTTATCTGAGGCACTTGGGACACTCTGCCCTGATTGTGGGCAGGTGTTCTGGCAGACTTGCCTTGTTTAAGGAGTAATTCGGGCTTAGTCCTAGCCCCCACCGGCCCAGCACCTTAAGTTAATTTGCTGAAGTGCCCCAGGGCAAAGATCTTCAGCCACCATTTTTTCCCCTATCTTAAAGAGACATCCACGCTGTCTAAAAAAATGAAGAAGCAAAAGAGAGCTCTCACCATAGACAGCTTTTATCAAGAGAAAGAAGGGATGACCCCAGATCCTGAGGTTTCTTTAGACAAAACTCTAAAGGAAGTTTTTAAGGACCATCACTGGTCCCTTTTTCAAAAGGCCTTTCTGGAAGATTGCATAAAGAACCTCAAAAGAGAGCTGAAGGATAAATGGGAAAATAAACTGAAATCGGTGCAAGAAGCATATGATGCCCTGCAAAAGAGATATGAAAAAGACATCATTTCATCGAAAAATAAAATTAGTGAATTGGAAAAAGAGTGCAATGAACAAAAAAATTCAATTGGCCAGTTACAAAAGGAACTTTAAAAGGTAACTTAAGAAAAGAACACTTTAAAAATAAGAATTGAACAAATGCAAGTGAATGACTCAATAAGACTTCAAGAATCAATCAAACTAAAACAAAAAAATGAAAAATTAGAAGAAAATATGAAATATCTCCTAGGAAAAACAACTGACTTGGAAAAATAGATCTAGGAGAGACAATCTAAGGATTATTGGACTTCCTGAAAGCCATGATGAAAAAAAGAATCTAAACACTATCTCCCAGGAAATCCTGAAAGAAAACTGCCCTGAGGTTGTAGAATCAGAAGGCAAAACCACCATTGAAAGAATTCACCGATCACCACCTGAAAGAGACCCCAAAATTAAAACCCCAAGGAATATCTTGGCTAAATTTCAGGACTAAAGCACCAAGGAAAAGATTCTGGTAGCAGCTAGAAAGAAACAATTCAAATACCGAGGATCAATAATTAGAATGACACAGGATTTGTCAGCCTCCACATTGAAGGATCGAAGGGCCTGGAACCAGATATTCCGAAAGGCAAAGGAACTTGGATTACAGCCAAGAATAACCTATCCAGCTAGAATGAGCATTATCCTCCAGGGAAGAAGATGGTCATTCAATGATATAGGTGAATTTCACCTATTTCTAATGAAAAGACTAGATCTGAACAAAAAATTCGACATCCAAACACAGAACTCAGGAGATGCATAAAAAGGTAAAAAGGAAAGGACACTTGAGAACTTTATTTCTACTATGGGGATACTTAAAGTTTGGGGGTATAATTAACTAGATATTACTTTGATAATATGAAAAAGAGAACTAGAGGGGGAAAGGTTGTCATACTGGGGAAAAGAGGAGAAAAGTGGTAAAATAAGATCTAAAAAAAAGGAGGTAAAAACAAGGTAAAATCTCTTGAAGAGGCAAAGAAAACCTAATATAATTGAGAGAAAGAGGGGAGGGAGATGAGCATTGTGTAAATCTTACTCTTATCAGGTTGGGTTCTAAAAGTGTGTACCAGACACTTGATTTCACATAGAAACTTGTCTGTTGCTAGAGGGAAGTGGGAGGGAAAGGAGGAAAAAGAAAGCGATACATTATTAGAAGGGAAAATAGAAGAATCAGGGGAAAGGAGTTAAAAAAAGGGGAGGGGATTTAAAGGGTGGTGGATTGTTTGGTGGAGGGAATCATCAAAAGCAAAGTACTGAGAAAGGGGAAAGGAAAGGGGAAAACATAACTTGGGTAAATAAGATGACAGGAAATAAAGAATTAGTTATTCTAACTGTGAATGTGAATGGGATGAACTCTTCCATAAAGCGGAAACAGATAGCATACTGGATTAAAAACCAGAATCCCACAATATGTTGTCTACAAGAAACACATCTAAAACATAGTGACACATATAGGATGAAGGTAAAAGGCTGGAGAAGAACCTATTATGCTTCGGGTGAACAACAACAACAAAAAAAAACAGCAGGGATAGCAATCCTTATCTCAGATTAAGTAAAAGCCAAGATAGATCTAATCAAAAGAGATAAGGAAGGAAACTATATTTTATTAAAGGGTACCTAAATAATGTAGCAATATCAATACTAAATATACATGCACCAAGTGGTACAGCATCCGAATTCTAGGGAGAAATTAAGAGAGATGCAAGAAGAAATAGACAGCAAAATTATACTAGTAGAGGATCTCAACCTTGCTCTCTCAGAACTAGATAAATCAAACCACAAAATAAATAAGAAAGAAACTACGGAGGTAAACCAATTGTTAGAAAAGTTAGGTATGATAGATCTTTGGATAAAATTGAATGGAGACAGTAGGGAGTTTACTTTTTTTCTCAGCAGTCCATGGAACTTATACAAAAATTGACCATGTGTTAGGACACATGGTCAATTTTTGTATA
>JAJPUD010034305.1:0-10907 GCA_023553655.1 Myrmecobius fasciatus
GGGAGGTTAGAGGAGGTTACAGAGAATCCTGTCTGATCTCCGCCACCATGGCTCCACCCCCGGAAGGTGTGTTTTTCTTTAGATGATATAATTCTTATATCTTAATGTTTCAGATTTCCTTGGATTAACAGAAATGATTTTGCTATAGAAAACGAACATAAGAAAGAGAACTCTTCAATCAGAAATAGGACTATTTCCCCTTTTGAAGTTTAGGCAAGACCTTTGTTAAGATTCTGTCAGATGCTTCCCAAGTGAGCAGAGTAGCTGAAAAGAGAAACTGGAAATCTTATAAGCATTAATGATATCACTAGAATAGAATAGACTATACATAGCACATATGGAACATGTTAAAAGTTGAAGGGATCTGATAGAAATTCCAACCACTTAGCAGTTCCTCAGTTGTTCTTATGGTTCTCTGTATTGAGAAAATAATTTCTTAGATGAATAAGACTACTTTTTACTGTTAATTCTTCGGCTAATTGCAGAAAAAGAGCTAGTTCCAAATTCTACTTCCTCTTGTATTTTACTGCTTTTGTGTCCTTTGTATAGGCAGCCAGGTAGATAGAATGTGGACATGGACATGGAATCAGGAAAACCTGAGTTCAGAATCTGTCCCAAATAAATATTGGGTGTCTGTCCCTAAACTTCTGTCAGCCTCATTTTTCTCAGATGTAAAATGGTGATGATGATAGTAATAGCACCTACTTCCTCAGGGTATACTAATGATCAAATAAGATATTATGTATAAAGTGTTTTATTGGATCCCAAGAGTTACATAAATACTAACTACTACAACCACACAGACTATGATTACTACGACTACCACTACTATTATTGCTGCCATTACTACTACTAACACTACTACTACTTCTACTACCATCACCATTACCACCACTACTACTACTTCTAGTACCACTAATACTACTTTGGAAAAGAATCAAAAGATGGGTTTTACAAACCAATTTTGGTGGTAAGAATTATGGTAATTTATTTATCCTTAATTCCCTTTCGGATTAATGTCCCTTTGGGACAGAAGACTGTAAAGGATATTAGAAAGTTTGCCATGTAGCAGCTACAATGTATTATTTATCTGTGTGGCATTTTAGAAAAAAATTCTCTCCTCCCCCCAATACATACATGTATTGTGTCTGTATGTACTTGTGTGTGTATGTGTATGTGTGTATGTGTGATTTTTCACTAGTACAATTTCATTGGCCCTGATGGCATGTATGCTGTAAATAACAAAAAGAACATTACTCTACCACCCATATTCTTTGTTACCCCTCCCTCCCACACAAATGCAATTTTTCAAGTAGGAAAGCTAGATTTCATTTCTATCTCTGATGCTTACTCTAGGTGGGTGATTTTTGGTTATTTGTCAATTTTTCTGGGTCCTGAATTTCTCTGTTTTGTAAAATAAAAGAGCTGGATTTGAGGGCTCCCAAGCTTGGTTCCCACACTAAGCCTATGTCCTTTTCAAAATACATGGATTAAGACCTCTTAAGTTCTCCTTGGTTCAAAACTACATGAGCTGCCACTAATAAAGGCTACTTCAAGATCTTTACCAATTTAGAAAATAACCAATTCTTCCTTCCACAAGGATGTTTAGCTCATTGAATTGACTATTAAACATAACTCCTTGGGGACAATTTTAAGACTATGATGCTTTCAACTGAATTTAAATCATTTCATCTGAGTAGCCATAGAAGGATAAGAATTAAATTATCCTAGCTTTATCTCCCAGTATCATGAAATTACTATACCTATAAACCGATGATGGACAGATGTTTAACTATTCTGTAGTTAAAAGGGCCATTGAAGGTGATTTCCTGGGTTCCTTCAGCCCCTTCTTCAAAGATCTATGTCTTCCTTGTAAATTTTTTTAATTGACATTAAGCTTAAAGTTACTCATTTCCTCCTAACCTTTTCCCCAATCTTTTGTTTGCTTTCTAGTGCTCAATGTACATTGTTTTTCCCCCTCTTCCAGTCTCAGTGATTCATTGTTCAATTAACATTTCCTGGCTTCTATAAATTATTCCTCAATTAAGTTTGGTGTAGGGTAATTGGTTTAACCTGCGACAGCTCCCTCTCATCTACATTGCTGGGGAATCTACATTGACCAAGGGACACTGCTGGTCTTCTCACCATATGTTTTTCTTGTGTGTTCCTCATTTTAATAGATGAAGCGCAATTGAGGTCAGGGGAAAGGTTGCATTGCCAGTTAAGTGCAGGAGATGGCCATTAGTACTATATATTCAGTTCTTCCAAAACTCATTATGATATTAATCTTTATCAATTTATGTTGTTTCTTTTTTATTATTCAGAATGTCACTGCCATAATTATTTTTAATACAAGTCACTCCTTATGTGTAACTTGTAGAATTGGCTATCCTGATTCTAATAACCTCTATAGAGGAGCATAGAAATGCCAAATTAGTCTTTTGTTCAAAAAAAAAAAAAAAGAATGATCCCAGAGAAACAGAAAGGAGAAGGGGAAAAAAGAGGCAGCATGTTCCCTGATAACTTTCTGAAATACTTGTGCAAGGAGATTTTAAGGGAATTCTAGTTTCCATTTTTGAGTCCAGATCATCAGACCCATTTGAATTACATCCTTAAAATGTGAAAAAATTGGTGCATGTGACTGCTAAGCCAAAGCCAATGACATAGTTGATTAGAATGATAGGCCTGGAAAAGACGTGTGTTCCTATCAGCTTTGGACACCTACTAGATGTGTGATCCTAGGCAAGTCACAACTTCAATTTGTCTTAATTTTTTCATCATCCCAAAATAAGTGAAATAATAGTACCTATCTGCAAGGGATGTTCTTAAGATTATAATTATAAACATTTATCTAAAATAATTGTGTGTAAAAATGGGTGTAATTATCAAATATACTTATACATATATAAATATAATTAGATATTATACCATGAGATTATAATTATAAAGCAATTAATGCAATGCCTGGCACATTATAAGTACTATATGAATGTTAACTATTATGTTTTTATTAATGAGATAGTATTTATCGCCAAGAGAAGCAAGTATCTTAATCTTTGAAAAAGAGAAATCTGAGATGAAGTCTGAAAAATATAGCACTATGAGCTTGTGTTCATTTCCTGAGAAAATTCTAGGATTTTTTTTTTAAATCAACATCTAGCAGAACAAAATGTGGATAATAAAGAGTCAGAAAGAATGTTGCATTCCAAAATAGTCTCAATCTGTATTTTCACAGGGGATTAAGGTATAATACTATATGAAGAGATTATAGCAACACAGGTCATGTCTTAGATTTCCATCCAAGTATTAAAAAAAAACCTCTTTATCAGTACAGATCAAGAACTTCTTTATGTCTTTTGGAGAAGTGATTTGAGCACAGTGACTTGTCAATGGTAACATAGCCAGTATATGTAAGAGACAAGATTTTAACTCAAGTATCCCTGACTGCAGTACCATTATTTTATCATTTAATTCATAATTCCTTTAAAAATAAAAAAAATGACAGAATCTCACATGGCATTATGGTATTCTTACATAGGCTGCTATCACATTGAGAGAGATTTGGAATAATTTATTGATCTGTCACTTTTATTTTTGCTTATGAATGCAGTTGAGTCCTTGTAAATTAATGTTCCTACATAATCTCTTGATTTGAATATACACTGGATGATTCCATTTATACAGTCAAATTTTCAAGCCTATGTTCATTGTGGATTATGTGGTAGATAAATTTGTATAAATCTGGCCTTCTATATCAGTTATTTAATAAGACATTAAACTTTTCAAAATATTTTTATGTGTGGAGTGGAGAAATAAGAATGCTGTATGGACAATGTAGTGAGAGAGAAGATTTTCCTCTTCCTCATGGAGAATGGTTTTCACTGACACTGACATTCACGTAACAATATGCTTCAGGTTATGCTGAGGTTTCTTTAGTAAAGATTAGAATATTTTCATTCCCAGATGATTCAAGTTAGAGAGATTGGGAATTTATTTAAAATAAGGGGTTTAAGGAATATGGCAGATTTACATTCTGAAGCCCTAAGTGTTTTTAGCTGTTGTGATTTCAAGTTTGTGAGTCATCTGAAATCAAGCCATGGAAATCCAGGGGGTACATTGTTAAATAATGTATGAGTGATATAATTTTATTGTTATCTCATTAGTAAAATGCTGTGGGAAACAGTGAAATTAAAAAAAAATCAAGCTTTTTTGCCACTCATTCTTCAGCATCATCACTTTAAAGAGCCACTTTTCAGAAAACCTGATGAAAGAAATAACAGGAAGACAATACAGTGAAGGGAGTTGCTTTTCTGTGGGTTAAAGGAAAAAGCATGAATCTAATTTCTGATTTAAACTCCTCTCTCTCTCTCTCTCTCTCTCTCTCTCTCTCTCTCTCTCTCTCTCTGTGTGTGTGTGTGTGTGTGTGTGTGTCCCTCCTTGTTGCAACAAACAATTTCAAATCTCTTCCACATAATAAAATGTAAATTACCTCTTGGGTTCAAAGTTATTAAAGCATTTTTATTAGCTCATACACTGTACGGCATTCAAGTAAGAAACCAGGTTATATAAATAATCATCGTTTTAATCTCCCCGTATCTATCTATAATTAATTGTGTACATCACCTTATCTTAGAGACAGCCATTTCTTCACAAACAAATATGTGATTTGGTGCAGATGGGGCTGAGTGGTTTAGGAAGCTAATATATCAATTTTACTGCATTTTAAAGCCAGCCATCTCATGCTTAGCATTTGGCATTGTAACCATGGTATCTGCAGTTAGATGCCGAATCCAGAAACATCAAACAGAAGGATTATTCCTTGGATCTGCTGTATGCAGTCAGAAACTCTAAAGGGGACAGAATTAAGAGGAAATGTAAGAAACAACTCTATGTGATGAAGGATTTTTATCGTTTTTGTGTAGTCAGTTGAGGGAATTTGTTGTTTAGGGCTTTTACTAGAAAGACAGTTACAAGCAAGCCTATAACTAGTGTATGATCCCAGATTAATGGTCTGTTTTTATCTTCAAGGAAAGCACATTAGCTGTACTTTTCCACACCTCTTTATTGAGATGGAAGTGCCATAAGGAATAAACTATGTGTTTCTGATTTTCCTGGTGAATAAAATACTTTTAAAATTTATATGAAGGACCTTTGAAGGCATATTCATTGTTTTCAGATATGGAGAAAGCTTTAATAAAAGGCAAAATGGTTCATGGGATTGTCATTGGATTGGAGTCAAGGTACTTGAATTAGAGTCTTGGTATTGTCATTAAATTATATTATGAATTTGGGTATGTTTATGTAAAAATGAAGAGAGTAAACTAAATGATTTTAAAGGTTTTTTTCCATTTCTAAAATTCCATTTTACTCTGCAACTAAATGGGATGATGATTTGAAAACTCCCTTTTTAATTATTCTTGTCCATCTCCCTTTGTTATACCTATGCAAGAATTCCTGAAAGTCATATAAATGTATAGATTAAGTTCACTGCAGATTTATATTATGTAGTCTCAAAGGGTGCAATAGTGCTGAACAGCAATCTTTTTAGATTTCCTTAATTTACTCTTTATGGCACTTCTCATAGTGGTTAATCCAATCTTCTTCTCTCTTGAAGCCATTTTCTACTTTCTCTCCCTATGCCTAGCAAAAAAAAAATCTTCCCTACAACTTGGTGGTACAGTGGATAGAGAGTTGGCCCTGGAGTAAAGATGAATAAAAATTCTAGTTATTCGACTATGTGCAATACACTTCATTTCTACCTACCCAATTTTTTCATTTATAAAATGATTATAAAGACACCTATCTCACAGGGTTATTAAGAAGATCAGATAAGATAGATTTGTCCAATGCTTAGGACAGTACCTGGAACATATTTGACAGTAAATATTTTCCCATCCCTTGTATGCCCCAATTATATTCAGAAAATGAAGGCAATATGTATGAATTCCCTCTTTTCTACCATTCCAACAATTCAAATACCTTTTATTATATCAAAGCAATAAGCATTTATTAAATGCCTAATAAAGGCCAACCAATAAACAAACACTCATTAAATTACTATATCCTGAGCATTATACTAAGCATTGGGGAAATAAACAAAAGCTAAACAGAGTACAGAACTTATCAAGGTGCATACAATCTAATGGTGGAGATGACATGAAAAGAAATATAAGGAAACTATTTAGAAGATAATTGACCAAAAATGGCACTAAAATTAAAAGAGGTTACAAAATCTTTCCTATAGAAGTAGGGATTATAATTGAGAATTAAAGACAGCCAGGGAGTAAGAAAGTGAAGTTGAAGAGGGAGAGCATTCCAGTTATTGGCAACAATCAGAGAAAATATCTATAGCAGGGTAATCAAGTGTCTAGTTTGTGGAACAGATAAGAGGTCTTTGTCATGAGATCAAAAAATGTATGGTACAGAGTAAAGTTGAAGAAGATAGATGGGGCCAGATTATAAAAGACTTTGAGTTCTATCTTAAAAAAAATTTTGTCTAGTTGCTTCTAGAATACTTTTCAGTTTTTTTGAGTAATTTTTTTAAAGAGTGAATTCATGTCACAATAGTTAGGGTATTTGGATTTATCAAACACTACGCTATTCTGCTCAATTGCTTATAAATATTATGTACCTAATCTATTACATTGACCACCCATTCCAGTTCTTATCCACTAATAAATTGTTTTCATGATTACTCTTTTTAACAAAACTTTTAATCTGGTAGTGTGAGGTCACTTTATTAGACATTCTTTTCATTTATTACTGTGATACTCTCAATCTTTTGTTCTTCTAGATATGCACACACACACATAAACAGATTTTCTTGTTTTTTTTTTTTTTTTTTTTTTTTTTTTTACCAATTTAGAAGAGAATGAGATTCAAATATTGTCACCACTTCATTTCTCCTTATGCTGTAAAAAGTACTTCTTTTGTGTCTCTTTTAAGTAACAAAATTTTCTTCTTTTTTTTCCTAGTGCATCCCTCTTAATACTCTTAATTTTTTAGATCATCCCAACATAATTAACTCACACCCATTTTCTCTGTGTAGACTCCTTATCTTTCTAATAATGATTAAGTTCTTAGGATCCCCATGTATAATCTTCTCTTATAGAAATGTAAACAACTTTATTGAGTCCCTTATGATTTCTCTTTCATTTTTACATTTTTTTGTTTCTCTTAAGTATTCAGTTTAAATGACAGATTTTCTAATCAGCTCTGTCTTTCTCATAAAGTATGGTTAAAAATTCTCTATTTCATTAAATTTCATTTTTTTCTTAAAGGTTGATACTCAGTTTTACTGACTGGATTAATCTTGGCTGTATTCTTAGACCTTTTTGCCTTCTGAAATATCATATTCCAAATCTTCTGCTTAAGATAGAGCTACTATGTCTTTTATGATTCTGACTAAGATGGTGAAATTGGAATTGTTTCTTTCTGGCTGCTTGCAATCTGAATTTTTCTTTGATTATGTTTGCATATTTTTGAAATCATCATCATCATCATCATCTTTTTCTACACTTATATCTTGAGTTTTCCTGTTACTATATAAACTTTTTATGACTGTTATTTTTTTGTTTATTTTTCTCATTTTTCTAGAATATACCTATTAACTTTGGACTTTATGTTAGTATTTATCTCCATGTATTTTGGAGCATCCGAGGAGAGGGAGTGTTGTCTGGCCTGCACATCTGTTTTTAAAAAATGTCCTGCTAAAAACCTTTTGATAAAATCCAACACCCATTCCTATTAAAAACACTAGAGAGTATAGGAATAAATGGGTTGAAAAGTAAACTTAAAATGATTAGTAGTATCTATCTACTTAAAACCATCAGCAAGCATCATATATAATGGAGACAAACTAGAACCATACCCAATAAAATCAGGAGTGAAACAAGGCTGCCCACTGTCACCATTATTATTTAATATTGTATTAGAAATGTTAGATTTGGCAGTAAGAGAAGAAAAAGAGATTAAAGGAATTAGAGTGGGTAATGAGGAAACCAAATTATCACTCTTTGCAGATGACATGATGGTATACTTAGAGAACTCTAGAGACTCAATTAAAACATCACTAGAAACAATTCACAACTTTAGCAAAGTTGCAGGATACAAAATAAATCCACATAAATCATCAGTATTTTTATACATCATTAACAAAATTCAACAGAAAGAGATACAAAGAGAAATTCCATTTAAAATAACTTTCTATAGTATAAAATATTTGGGAATATATCTGCTGAGGAAAAGTCAGGAACTATACAAAATAAACTACAAAACACTTTGCACACAAAGAAAGTCAGACCTAGTGAATTGGAAAAAACATCAAGTGCTCATGGGTAGGCCGAGTGAATATAATAAAAATGACAATACTACCCAAACTAATTTACTTCTTTAGTGCCATACCAATCAAAATCCCCAGAAATTATTTTACAGATCTAGAAAAAAAAATAGTAGGAAAGTTCATCTGGAAGAACAAAAGGTCAAGAATTTCAAGGGAATTAATAAAAAAAAGGCTGATGAAGGTGGCCTTGCTGTACCAGATCTAAAACTATATTATAAAGCAGCGGTCATCAAAACCATTTGGTACTGGCAAAGAAATAGAGTAGTCGATCAGTGGCATAGGATAGAATCACAGGACAAACTAGGCAATAGCTATAGCAATTTAGTGTTTGACAAACCCAAAGACCCCAGCTTTTGGGACAAGTACTCATTATTTGACAAAAATTGCTGGGAAAATTGGAAACTAGTGTGGAAGAAATTGGGGTTTGACCCACACCTAACACCACATACCAAGATAAGATATAAATGGGTTGATGATTTGGATATAAAGAGTGATATTATAAGTAAATTAGAGGAACGTAGTATAGTTTACCTCTGGAAATGTGGAAATGGAATAAATTTATGTCCAAAGAAGAACTGGAATTCTTAATTGAACACCAGATAGATAATTTTGACTATATTAAGTTAAAAAGGTTTTGTACAAACAAAACTAATGCAGACAAGATTAGAAGGGAAGCAGTAAATTGGGAAATCATCTTTACAATTAAGGGTTCTGATAAAGGCCTCATTTCTAAAATATATAGAGAATTGTCTCATATTTATAAGAATTCATGCCATTCTCCAGTCGATAAATAGTCAAAGGATATGAACAGACAATTTGCAGATGATGAAATTAAAACTATTTCTAGTCATATGAAAAGGTGCTCCGAATCACTACTAGTCAGAGAAATGCAAATTAAGACAACTCTGAGGTACCACTACACACCTGTCATATTGGCTAAAATGGCAGGAAATGATAATGATGTGAGGAAAACTGGGATACTGATACATTGTTGGTGGAACTGTGAACGGATCAAGCCCATTCTGGAGAGGGATTTGGATCTATGCTCAAAAAGTTATCAAACTTTGCTTACCCTTTGACCCAGCAGTGTTTTTATTCGGCTTATATCCCAAAGAAATCTTAAAGAAAGGAAAGGGTCCAACATGTGCAAAAATGTTTGTGGCAGCCCTTTTTGTTGTGGCAAGAAACTGAAAACTGAATGGATGCCAATCAATTGGAGAGTGGCTGAATAAATTATGGTATATGAATGTTATCGAATATTACTGCTCTGTAAGAAATGACCAGCAAGACGATTTCAGAGAGGCCTGGAGCGACTTGCATGAACTCATGCTGAGTGAAATGAGCAGGACCAGGAAATCATTATACACAGCAAAAACAATATTACATAATGAACAATTCTGATGGACATGGCTCTCTGCAACAATGAAATGTTTCAAACTACTTCCAATTTTTCAGTGAAGAAAGCCATATACACCCAGAGAGAGGGATATGAAATGTGGACCACAACATAACATTTCCATGCTCTCTATTGATGTTTGCTTTCATTGTGTTTCCTTTCTTAGATTTTTTTTGTAGATATGATTTTTCTTGCACAACGATAAGTGTGGAAATAAGTATATATATATATATATATATATATATATATATATATATATATATATATATATATTTGATTTGTCAAGTATTTGGAAATAATTAACATGTAGTGGATTTCCTGCCCTCTAGGGGAGGGATGGGGAGCAGGAGGGAAAAATTTGTAACAGAAAGCTTTGTAAGGGTCAATGTTGAAGAATTACCCATACATATGTTTTGCAAATAAAAAGTTTTAATAAAAAAAATGTTCTGCTGCTGTTGCTGCTACTTTCACCACTCATTCTAAGGACTCTTTTTTTGGTGCTTCCAAAGTAATGTGATTTGGAGAAAAGTCTATACATTATGCCCTTTGTCTGAGTTTTGTAAGCTCTTGAAGTCAGTTTAAGGTATCATAAATATCTTTTATTCTTTATTGCATCTATCTCAATTTCAGTATTTCAAGGACAAGTGTTTTCATTATTATCCTTTCACTAGTTCAGATTAAAGTCCATCAAAGAATTAGTAGAAGCTTTAGACAAGAAAAATAGTGTTAAAAATGTCAACATCATATAGTGAAGTTAATGATGTATTTCATAGTATTAGGCAAAGCTGATGTTTTGACTCTAGACATATCATCCATTACTAGTAAATATTTATTATTGTCATTCTTTTGGCATATAGTGCTTTAAGATTTATAAAATATGTTAGAAATAGTATTTCATTCCATCTTCCCCAAACCCCTGGGATATAGGTATTATCCCAATTTTCAGAGATAAAGAAACTAAAGCAGAAGTCATTTGACCTGCCTAGGGTAACATGACTAGTCAATGCCTATGGCCAAATTTGTATTCAACCCTTCTAGGCTCACAGTTCAGTATTCTTTATATGTCTTTTTGTAGAACATAAACATTCAACACATAAATTCCCAATTTGTTGTGTATCATTGTCTTACTGTGAGTTCCTTTCTGTTCACTTCTAGGGATTAAAAAAAAGT
>JAJPUD010034307.1:0-10906 GCA_023553655.1 Myrmecobius fasciatus
TAACATGGGATTCTTATTAATCTTTCGTATGATATTGCTCCATTGTCTTTGGCTGTCTAATATGGCTACCACATATGTCAAATGAGAATATTTGAAAAAATGACCTCCAGGATTCCTTTCATTTCTAAATCATAGGAGTGAAGTTAATAAAAATTTAAGAGAGGAGGCAAGACAGAAATACTAATGAAAGGACAATATTGATACCATAAAAGGGAGGCATGTAAAATAAAGCTTTGGTTGGGCCTATGGTTGAGCAAGTTAGAGATTAAAATAGTAAAGAGGCATTCATGTTACTCACTTTTTTTCAAGATATTATCTAATCAGAATACATTGTCATAGATGATAGATTTAATATTTTGAAGTGGAAAAGTTTAAATTTATAGAATTATAAATTTATAGAAAAAAGATTCATAATAAAACAAAAATTTCTGCTTTAGAAGTTTCTTGATGCTTATTCCAACATTCTTTCATAAAATAATTTGTCTTTATTGACTTTGTGATCCCTTTCTACTCCAGATAAATAGTAAAAGAATACTTAACTATCAGTCCTGGTAGAGGCTAGAAAAATAGACTTATATTTTAGTATTTTAACTGAATTATCTGTCATCTATATTGTAATTATTATATTTTGTAGCAAAACACAAAAAGTCCTAGAAAGATGAATTAATTTTTCTTTTTTTTTTAATTAAAGCTTTTTATTTGGATAACATATGTATGGGTAGTTCCTCAACATTGATCCTTACAAAGCTTTTCATTACAAATTTTCCCCCTAGTCCCATCCCCTCCCCTAGATGGCAGGAAGTCCACTACATGTTAATTATATTAAAATACTTGACAAGTCGAATATATATGTATACATATTTCCATACTTATCTTGCTGTGCAAGAACAATAGTATCTACATAAACAAAAAGTATCTGAGAAAGGAAACCCAATGCAAGCAAACATAGATAGAGACCATGAAAATGCTATGTTGTGGTTCACTTTTCATATCCCTCTCTCTGGGTGTATATGGCTTTCTTCACCAAACAATTGGAACTGGTTTAAGACATTTCATTGTTGAAGAGAGCCATGTCCATCAGAATTGATCATCATATAGTACTGTTGTTGCTGTGTACATTGATCTCCTGGTTCTGCTCGTTTCACTCAGCATCAGTTCATGCAAGTCTCTCCAGGCCTCTCTGAAATGATCCTGATGGTCGTTTCTTACACAACAATAATATTCCATAACATTTATATACCATAATTTATTCAGCCACTCTCCAATTGATGGGCATCCATTCAGTTTCCAGGAATTCATTTTGCAAGATGCAGAACTTAGGGAGTACCCAAATAACTAATATAATCATTTCTTGCACATCATGGGGACTAGGGATTTAGTGCCCACACAGTCTGAAAAAATTATCCAAAAATTTTTGGTCCTCCTTTCATAGTAGAGAAGATCTGATTATTTATAGTTTTAAAAGATAACGTATAACCTGCAACTTCTTCAAAACTGCTCCAAAATTCACACTTAGCTTTATACAATACATATTAAAAATATATTTTGTGTGCTTTCCACTGTTCCCTGTGAATGATGCTTACTGAAGTAATTACAATTTCCGGCAGTGATCCAAACCATTGTGCTTTTGTGGCGCTTATCCATCAACAATCTTTCATTACTCTACAAGAGTCTTCTAGTATGATGTTGTTATGGTTATTTCCTCCATGTAGAATGTAACTTGTTTGTCTCTTTCATGAATACAATAGTTTGTTGCCCAAAGTTATTGGTGGTACATTTCACCTGGCAGTGCAGGTTAGATCCCATCTACCATATGAAGATTTGATATATGAAATATTTTCAATTTGATCAAGCATTTATTACTGAATAGATAATGCAATTCATATAGTCCTGCCTAAAGCAGTAGTAAGGAAACTAAGAAACACTATTTATACTATCTGCTTCATTTAGCACCAACTCCAGACTTATTTACATGTAAGTCTTCATTTTTAGATCAATATAATGGTGTCAAAAGAAAAATACTCAGTATTTATTTTAAAAGGGTGAAAATGAAATACAAATTGTTTGTTAATTCTTAAATACCTTAATAAATTGATATATTTAAATTTATGTTGGAATAATTAAGCATTTTATTCCATATGGAGACCTATATCCTTTTCTACTTCATGTGAAAATTAAAAGATAAGACTTGTTGGTAAAGTTGTCATGAAAACCAGAATTTGTTAGTAAATAGAATATTCAGACTTGTCAGGGATGGAATCAAGATGGCAGAGTGAAGCTAGGAAGCAGCTCCAGTTCTCCCATTTTCCCTTGAAAATCACATGAACCCAGTCCTCTGAACAGTCAAATAGAACAAAATCATTCTTTAGCTCAATAAATATTAGTTTAACTGAAGTGAAAGGGGTGTTTGGCCCAGCTTTGATTGAGTCAAAGCCAGTGAGAAGTTCTTAAACACAGCAGATCAGTAACTAAGACTTTTGGTCCTGAATCATTAGCAGAACAAACCCAGTAGAGCAGTCCCCAAGGCCAGCTCTGAAGACAAATTCTGGAAAACAAGAAAGACTGATTCCTGGAAAGAATGGATACAGCAAACCCCTGTAAACACAAAGGGCTACTGTGCTCAAAGCCAACCCTCAGAGCTGCAAAGGAAGCTTGAAAAGAAAACACCCCCTTTACCCCAGGAGCTGAGCTTAACCATAATAGTAAAAAAGAAAGAAAGAAAAATACCACAAAAAGGGAAAAAATGAACAAGTAACAGAAAAGAACCCTGATCATAGAGCGCTACTAAGTTGTAAGCTACTAAGTTGTCAAGGAAGACCAAAATATCAATGCATATAAGTACAAAATGTCCACAGAAGAAAGCTCAAAGAGTGATACGAAATAGTTTCAAGCCCAAAACAATCTTGGAAATGCTCATATAAGTCTTCAAAAGGCAAATAAGAGAGGTAGAAGAAAAAATGAGAAAAGAAATGAAAATTATGCAATAAAGAGCCAACACCTTGGAGCATAAAGTCAATTTCTTAAAAAAAAAATTGGTCAAATGCCAAAAAAAATTCACTGAAGAAAACAACATCTTGAAAAGTAGAATTAATCAAATGGAAAAAGAGATGCAAAAGCTAATGTAAGAAAAATCATACATTATAAACTAGAATAGGCTAAATGGAAGCTAATGACAGTATGAGATATCAAGAATCAGTCAAACAAACTGAAAATAATTTTAAAAAATGGAAGAAAATGAAAATATCTCATAGGAAAAACAGCTGATCTAGAAAATAGATTCATAAAAGATGATTTAAAAATTATTGATTTACCTAAAGGCCTTTACCAAAAAATAAGCCTAGATAGCATTCTTCAAAAGATCATCAAAGGGAAAAAATTCATCAATCAATTACACAAAGAGATCACATGAGGAAAATCCCAAGGACCACTGTTGCAAAACTGAAAAATTATAATCTCAAGGAATAATACTACAAACTGCCAGTCAAAAGTAATTTCAGTATTAGGGAGCAACAGTTAGGAATACCCAGAATGTGGTGCCATCTATAATAAAGGATCAAAGTGCCTGGAATAGCATATTTTGGGAAGGCAAAGAACCTGGGGTCACATCCAAGAATTAAATACTAAGCAAGAGTAAGTATCATCTTTCATGAGGGAAGACAGGTCTTCAATGGACTAAGAGGTTTTCAGTCATTTTATTGGAGAGAAAAACAGAGCTAAACAGAAAATTTGATATTCAAAGATGGGTCTCAAGAGAAACAGAAAGATAAACAGGGGGAAATACATACATATATATATATATATATATATATATACATACATATATATATATATATATATATATATATATATATATATATATATATATGATGTAAAGGCTAAACTGTTGAAAACTGTATAAACAGAAGGTGCAGTTGTGTATGGACTCTATTGTGTACATATATATATGTAAAGATATCAAGGGGTGGAAAAGGATTGTAAAGGGAAAAGATGGAAGTCAATACAGAGTGGATTAAAAAACAGAATCCTCCATCTGTTGTTACAAGAAACCCATTTGACACAGAGAAACAAAGATAGATGAAAGGGACAGTGTACCATAAACAAAAAAGAAATAATGATACTAAATGTATATGTACCAAGTAGTAGAACATCCCAATACTTAGAGAAGATATTAAGCTTGCTGAAGAAAGAAACTGATAGTAAAACTATATTAGTGGGGAACTTCAATCACTCCTCTCAGACACAGATGAATCTAACAAGAAAGAATAGGGAGGTTAATAGATCCTAGAAAAACTAGGTAAGATATACATCTGGAGAAAACTGAACAGGGAAAGAAAAGAGTACATTCTCTTCTCAGCATTAAATGACACCTACACAATAATTTATGTGCATGTATTAGGATATAAAAAACTCACAATCAAATGCAGAAAGGTAGAAATAGTAAAACCTTCCTTTACAAACCACAATGCAATAAAAAGTATATTCATTAGAAGGCCACAGAAATATAGAATAAAAACTAATAGGAAATTAAATAATCTTATTCTAAAAATAAATGTGTTGTTAAGGGGTGGAGTCAAGATGGCAGAGTGAAGCTAGGAAGCAGCTCAAGTTCTCTCTGAAAGGCAGGTCAATTCTCTAAGTGCCCACTTGAAGGAATAACCAATCAGCCTACACTGACACAAATATTACTTGTAAAATGGGAATGAAATAAATTTGAAGCATAAGGGAAGAGCAGAGTATTCAGAGGATGCAAATACCTCTCATTCTCCTTGTATCATTATTATCCTCTCATATGAAGGGATTTATTCTGCTGGTCAGAATGAGATCCCCATCAGCAACTAACAGGTTGCTCTCATAACAAATGGCGCCAAACATGGGGCAAAAGAAACACAAGAAACAAAGAAACAGCAGCATTAGAGAGCTGTTTGTGAGCAAAATCTTCCCAGAGGCATTCTTTCAATAACCCGCAGGGAAGGAAAGGGAGAAGAGACCCGGTAAGACTTTTTCAGTCAGGGTAATTAAAATGGACCAAGATATCAAAGGGCCAAGTCAGGCAACTGATGAGAGACTTTTGAAAAATGCCTAATCTGACTATATTCCTACTTTGCTGTTTGTCAGAAAGTTTGCCTCCATGATGTAAAACTAGCAAATTACATATCACAAGATTCAGCACTTGCTATACTGTCTCACCCTGCAACCATCCAGAGGAACAGGATGGAAAAGAATTAGACAGTGTTGTTCGCATTCATCAGCATGTGGACTCAAATAACAGCCATTTCAAAATATTGGACAAATTTACTCAATATGCTATTGGGGGTAAAATAACCGTGTTCCCATAAAATAAAAAAGTTGGAAATTGTTAAGGACCATGCCTAAGTGTGAAAGGGCAGGCCAATTCTCCAAAAATCCCCATAGCTGTGAATCATAGCACAATTGAAGGAATTGAAAATCAACTTTTACTGACACAGATGTTGCTTGTGAATTGGAAATGAAATAAATTGAAGGAAAGAGGGAAGAGGATAGAGGTAAGAGAATGTAACTGCCTCTCAGTCTCCTCGTGTCATTATCATTCACTCACATGAAGAGATTGATTCTGCTGGTGAGAATTTGATCCCCAGTAGCCAATAGTACATGGCTTTTTTAATATCCAGCAGCCACTAGCAGGTTGTTCCCATAAGAGTAAGTTAAACAAATCATGGAAGCATTCCATACTTCCATCCAAGAGAATGGCAAAAATGAGACAACATAACAAAGCCTATGGAATACAGCCAAGGCAATTCTTAGAGGAAATTTTATTTCTCTAAATAGTTATATGAATAAAATAGCAAAGGAAGACATCAATGAATTGGGCATACAAGTAAAGGTAGAAAAAGAACAAATTAAAACCTCCCAATTAAATTGTTAAATTAAATGAGAAATTTTGAAACTCAAAGGAGAAATTAATAAAACTAAACTTATTGAACTAGCTTTGAAGAAAACTGCTGGATTAATTAGTAAAAATAAGAGCTGTTTTATGAATAAAATGTAAGTAAATAAAGTTTTATTAATTTAATTAGAAAAAGGAAAGAGAAAAACCAAATTGCCAGCATCAAAAATGAAAGGGTGAACTTACCATCAATGAAAAAAAAATAAAAGCAACAATTAGATTGTCAGCAAATCTGACAAGTTTTTAAATTAAAAAGACATTTATTTTATTTTAAAATAAATTTAAAAATTTATTTTTAAAAAATAAAATTAAAAATTAAAAAAATTGCCCAGATTAACAGAAAATGAAATAAATTACATAGTCTCATTTTGGAAAAAGAAATTGAACAAGCCATCAATGAAACCCATAAGAAAAATTACTCAAAGCCAGAGGGATTTACAAGTAAATTCTATAAAACATTTAAATAAAAATTAATATCAATACTATGCAAACTATTTGCAAACATAGGCAAGAAGGAATCCTGCCAAATTCCTTCTATAACACAGTATGGTTGTGATATTTAAACCAGAAGGAACCAAAAAAGAGAAAGAAAATTACAGACCAACTTCCTTAATAAATGTTTGTGCAAAATTTAAAATAAAATATTAGCAAAAGGATTACAACTTATTAGCAGGATAATATACTATGACCAAGTGGAATTTATACCAGAAATTCAAAGCTTCTGGAATATCAAGAAAACTGTTGCCACAATTGGCCATATCAATAATAAAACCAACAAAAATCATATGATAATCTCAATAGATGCAGAAAAAGCTTTTGACAAAATACAGGACCCATTCCTATTAAAAAAATACTAAAGAACATAGCAATAAAGTCATCAAAACCATTTGGTACTAGCTAAGAAATAGAATGGTATATCAGTGGAATAAGTTACTCACACATGACAGAATAATCAATGATTATAGCTATTTACTATTTGATAAATCCTCAAAATCCAGCTTCTATTATAAGAATTCCATGTGTGACAAAATTTCTGGGAAAACTAGAAAATATGTCAAAAATGGTATAGACCCAAATCTCACAATCCATACAAAAATAGGATAAAAATGGGTACATGATTTGGGGATAAAGGGTGAATTAAAAGGCAAATTAAAAGAGCAAAGGATAATTTACTTATCAGATATTTGGAGGGGAGAAATTTATGAACAAGGAAGACGTAGACAGCATTATGAAATGCAAAATGGACAACTTTGATTACATTGAATTGAAAAGTTTGTGCACAAATAAAACTAACACAAGCAAGATTAAAGGGGAAGTGTGAAACTGGCAAAAAATTTCATAGTTACTTTTTCTGATAAAAGTTCCATTTCTAAAATATGTACAGAACTGTGTCAAATTCACAAGAATACAAGTCATTCAAAATTGACAAATTGTCAAAGGATACAGAGACAATTTTCAGATGAGAAAATAAAAAAAAACAAAATAAAAAAAATAGTCATAGGAAAAATTCTCTAATCACTATTGCTTAGAGAAATGTAATTTATAATAATTCTGAGGTACCACCTCCAACTTCTCATATTGTCTAAGACAATAGGAAAAATAATGATAAATGTTGTAGGGGAACACTGAGATATTAATGCATTGTTGATGGAGTTGTGAAATGATCCAATCACTCCAGAGAGCAATTTGGAACTATGCCCCAAAGGTTATAAAACTAAGCATATACTTTGATCTAGCAGTGTCACTACTGGGTCAGTATCCCAAGGAAATCATAAAGGAGGATAAAGGACTCTCTTGTGCAAAAATATTTGCAGCAGTTATTTTTGTGGTAACAAAGAATTGGGAAACAAGTAAATTGGATAATGACTGAATAAGTTGTAGTATATGAAGGTAATTCAGTATCATTGTTCTATGAAAAATGATGAACAAGTTGTTTTTAGAAAGTCCTGGAAAGATTTACTAGAACTGATGCTGAGCAAACAAACAGAATCAGGAATACATTTTATGCAACAACATTGAGATTGTGCAGTTATGAATTATGAAAGATTTGGTTCTTTTCAGTGATTCAGTGACCCAAGAAAATCCCAATAAACTTTGGATAAAATATGCTATCTGCATCCAGAAAAAAAACTATGGAGGTTGAATGTACATCAACAAATGCTATGTTGACATTTTTTTACTCTTTTTTTCTTCTCTCCCATGATTTTTTTCTTGTATTCTGATTTTTCTCTCCCAACATAATTAATAAAGAAATGTGAATTAAAAAATTTAATATACATATGTAACCAGAAAACATGATAGAATATTTAGAAGCAATAACAGACAAAAAGTTAATATAATTATAACCAGAAAAGATGAAATAATAAACAGTATATTCAGAAGTAATAATTTAGACAATAAATATTATAAAATTTATAGAACTTCATATTTTACATATTTTTTATTTTGTGTATTTTTTAAAAATGCAGTTTTTTGCTTGGTTTTAATGAAAATAGGTCATGTGACTAGATTTTGATAGAGTATGATTTTTCCCCTTTAGTGGTCATTTTTAAAGATCTATTCTTTCTCTGAGCTGAAAATAGTCCATGAATTAGCAATATTTTCTAAGTATTATTGCCAAGGGAATGGAATTTACCATGGGAATTAAACTACTATGACAATTATGGTAAGTGCAAAATGTATTCTAAACATCATATTCGCTCTTCCATTTCTGGAAAAAAATAAATTACTTCAGATATCACTGACCATTTTGTTTTGTATTCCTGTAATGAACTTTTCAAATTTTGTTGCATATCAGATTTTTAAGCTTATGAGTCATAATCTTGCACTGGACAGAAAGTTTTATGAGGAAAAATTAGTGATGCATTCAATTTGATTTAATCAACAGATATTATTGCCACTTAACTGTTGTAGTGAAAAGGAGTTCAGATCAAGATCAATCAGAACCTAGAGATTAGCTTCAGTATACTTTTTTGCTAACAATATACAGAACTATTGCTAGCAGTGAAAATCCAGTGCCAGTGTGTATTCTCCATGTCTTCAGTTGGCAACAAGATTCTCCCAGATAATAACTGTTATACTATGTTGTTTGAGAGAAAGATCTAATACGACACTAATTAGAATCAGCTTTTCTATCTATGGGACCAGTAAAATTAGGCTAATTTCTAAATTTCCTAACAAAGAATGAGAGGAAAGGAAGCAGGGCACTTAATCTTAATGGCATCATTGCAACAAAAGTTATACAAGGATTAATGCCAGTTTCTGGATTCATTAACCATGTAATGTCTGTATCCAGAATGTATAGAGTATATGAATCAAATTGATCTTAAGCACAAAAAAACTACTCTTTGTCAGATACAATTCAAGGTGTCTTGAACAGACAAATAAAAATGAAGCAGCTTCTTATGTGATGATATTTACATCATTCTTGAAGACATAACAATCAAAGAGAAGTAACTGATCTAAATATTGTCAGGCCTAAGAGATCTAACATGTGGAAGCTTTGAAGATAAATTGGAATCTGGGCAGAGCCTTAAAGAAAACCAAAAATTGCAAGAAGAAGAAATGAGGAAAGAAGGCATTATGGACATTGTAAACTGCAAAAGCAAGGGCATAGATGATAGAATGTTGAATTCATGAAAACACCAATAATAGATTTTTGCCATTTTTTTTAATAAAAATAGTGGTTGAAGGAGAGCAGACTGAAATGCTCCAAAAAAGTTGTAGAATTAGACAGAAGAAGACTTGGAGATGTATTATGTTAGTGCAAATAGAGAGCCACAAAGATTGTTGTATAGTAGAGAAGCATGGGCAAATCCATACTGAATATTAACTTGAAAACTATGTTAAAGACTTCCAGGGTTGATGTCAAGATAATGGAATAAAGTTAGGAAGCTGTTCAACTCAACTGGTTTTGCTGGAAAACCACATGAAACCAAGCATCTGATAAGAGTCTAAAGTCATGGAACCACTCATCAACTCAAGAGAGACTTGAACAACATAAAAAAGGTCACCCTTACTGGTGGGAAAACGGTGTTCAATCCAGGTCAGATAGATGTTGGGAAAGCGTGAGTGAGAGTGTGTTCATTCATAGCAAATCAGAAACTCAGACTCTCGATCCTGGCTCAGTAGAGGAGCAAATCAGAGAAAACCAAGGTATTTCCTGAAAAGACCAGGGAAAGTTATCTCCTGAAGAAACAAGGAGCCCCCATGCTCAAAGCCAAGACTCAGTGCTGCACAGAAAGATTGATATACAACCATCTTTAACCGAGGAGCAGAGCTTAATTTCAAAAGTTAAAAAAGAGGAAATATTAAAAGAAAAGGAAAGAAAATGAGCAAAAAAGGAGGACTTCCTTCCGGGGGTGGAGCCATGGTGGTGGAGATCAGACAGGAGTCTCTGTAACCTCCTCTTACCTTCCCTCAAAGGAACAAAATATGAAGCCTCTAGACTGATTTTGAAGCAAAAAATCTACAATATCTGGAGGACAACATGATTCTAGAAGAAGATACTCTGAAAGAACTTCAAAACAGGTCTGTTTTAATTGGGCAGGGGGCTGGTCTGCTGAACCCAGACTGCAGCACAGGGAGACCAGGGCGGGGAGCTGGAACAGGGAGCTGGAACAGGAGTCGGAACAGGAGTGGGAGCGTTGTGCTTTTCACACACCTGGGAGTCTTCTGTGGGCAAGCAACTCCAGAAAAAGCCCCAAAGACAAACATAACCTGGACTCCATGTCACAAGGTTTTCTTTGAAGATTACATAAAGGATCTTAAAAGAGAGTTAGAAGAAACATGGAGAAAGGAAATGACATCACTGCAAAATAAAATAGAAAAAATGGAAAAAAAATGCAATGAAGAAAAAAATGTAATTGGTCAATAGCAAATGGAACTAAAAACAGTAACTGAAGAAAATAAGACATTAAAAATTAAAATCAAACAATTGGGAATGAAGGACTCATCAAGACTTCAAGAATCAGTCAAACAAAA
>JAJPUD010034308.1:0-10031 GCA_023553655.1 Myrmecobius fasciatus
AATTAATTAATTTAAAAAAAAAAGAAAAAAAGAAAAATGGAACAGAAAGTTATCTTCCAAGTGAGTTTTGAATAAAGTGTCCAGAAAGAAAGAAGTGGGCTAACAAAAGGAATGGGATGAGTGATATAATACAATACAACATAAAACTATATGCTGCCACAAACATTTAACAAACACAAAGAGCTATTCTAGTACATACTCTCAAGGAGATTACAGTAGAGTAGTGACATGAAACATAAATACAGTTTGAATTAATAGAATTTTTACATTCTTGCAAAAAGGTAGGATTTTAGTTAGCAAGTCCATGGGATAGCTAGGTAACAAGGGGATAGAGTTCTGGACATGGAGTCAGAAAGACTAATCTTCCTGAGTTCAAATTGACTTCAGACACTTTCTATGTAAACCAGGGCAAGTCACATAATTCTATTTGCTTCTATTTTCTTATTTATAAAATGAGCTGGAGATGGAAATGACAAACTACCTCGGTATCTTTGCCAAGAAAACCCCAAAAAGGGTCTTGAAGAGTTGAGTATGACTGAACAACAATAATAGTTGTTCATGTCTCAAAGGGAGGCATGAATAGGTACAAGTATGTGATGGTTAATATTTAACATCCATCTCCCTTAGTTTGTGCTTACAACTCATTTTTAACTAATAACACTTTAGGCAGCAGACAAAACAATAACATTAAGCCTTGATTTGTAGCATTTTGATCATTTCTAAGGTGTAAATTCTCATACTGAAAATTTAACAATGGGCTCTGGTTAAATCTGGTTTCAGTACATCTAAGAAGAGGTATCTTTAGATGATCCTTTGCCCACTCTTCTCCAGTGAAGACTTTTATTCCTGCCAGGAAAGGACCAGGAGTTCTTGAGGCTAGCCATTTTTATTTTCTTCACCTCAGAGAAGAGTAGTCATCTATAATTACATCTCTCTGTCTCTTAAATATTGTTAATCCATGGCAAGTAGTTTCTAAGTTCAAGTTATGCTCCTGATCTCTCTATTTTTTAGTAGGAAAAGAGTTCTTAAAGAAATATGTCTAAGGCTTGACTCTTCATTAAATTCCAATTCTATTATGAATATACATAGCGAATCAACTCATTTATCCAAGCCAAAAGCAAACATATCAAAGAAGTTTTAGAAATAAAAATAAATACCAGACAATTCAAGTAAATTCCTTTCATTATATGAATGTGGATAATACTAATAAAAATAACAAAACATTTGTGCAACATTTTTAACTTATAAAACTCTTTACATGTTCTCTTAATTGATCCTAATAATAATCCTATGAGCTAGTCAAGGTAGATAATATTTCTATTTTACAGATGGAGTACCAGAGGCTCAGGTATCTTAATCCAAGACTCATAATAAGTGTTAAAGCTGGGATTTGAATTCAGGTTGTTTGATTGCAAATACAGTAATAGATCTGCAAGTTGTCAAAACAGTATTTATTAAATACTTACTTTGTATCAGGCACTGTGCTAAATTCTAGAGATATAAAAAGGTAAAACACATCCTTCTTTCCTGGAGCTCATAGTTGAACAGGGAGACAATATGCAAATGACTGTATACATACAAGTTATATACAGGGTTTATTGGAAGGAGTCTCAGAGGAAAAACATTAGAACTGAAAAAGAGAAATTTAAGGCTTCTTGCAGAAAGTGGGATTTTAGTTGAGACTTGATGAAAGCCAGGGAAGAGAGGAGGTAGAAATGAGAAGGGAAAGGGTTCCAGGAATTTGGATGGTCAGTGAAAATGTGTGGAATCAGGAGATTAATTGTCTTGTGTGAGGTATAGCAGGGAAGCTTATGTTGCTGGATGGTAGAGTAAGTAGAAGGTGGTTGTTTGTCCTTTGTTCCAAAGAGGATCATGACATTAGGGAGGATGGTAGAGTATATAGGGCATGAAAAGATAGAACTGAATCAAGTTTTTTTTTTAATTTTATTTTATTTGCAAAACATATGCATGGGCAATTCTTCAACATTAACCCTTACATAGCTTTCCCCCCCAACTCCCCACCCCTCCCCTAGATGGCAGGATATCCACTACATGTTAATTATGTTAAAATATTTGGCAAATCGAATATATGTATACATATTTCCACACTTATCATTGTCGTTCAAGAAAAATCGTATCTACACGAAAGACATATCAGATAAAAATGAAAAGCAATGTAAGCAAACATCAATCGAGAGCATGAAAATGTTATGTTGTGGTCCACATTTCACATCCCTCTCTCTGGATGTATATGGCTTTCTTCAGTGAACAATTGGAAGTGGTTTGAAACATTTCATTGTTGAAGGGACCTATGTCCATCAGAATTGATCCTCATATAGTATTGTTGTTGCCGTGTATAATGATCTCCTGGTTCTGCTCATTTCACTCAGCATCAGCTCATGCAAGTCTCTCCAAGCCTCTCTGAAATCGTCTTGCTGGTCATTTCTTACAGAACAATAATATTCCATAACATTCATATACCATAATTTGTTCAGCCACTCTTCAATTGATGGGAATCCATTCAGTTTCCAGTTTCTAGCCACTACAAAAAGGGCTGCCACAAGCATTCTTGCACATGTGGGGCCCTTTCCCTCCTGTAAGACCTCTTTGGGATATAAGCCCAATAGAAATGCTGCTGGGTCAAAGGGTATGGACACTTTGATCACTTTTTGAGCATAGATCCAAATTGTTCTCCAGAATGGCTGTATCCATTCACAGCTCCACCAACAATGCATGAGTGTCCCAGCCCTCCCACATCCCCTCCAACATTCATCATTAACTTTTCCTGTCATTTTAGCCAATCTGACAGGTGTGCAGTGGTACCTCAGGGTTGTCTTGATTTGCATTTCTCTGGTCAATAGTGATTTGGAGCACCTTTTCATATGACTACAAATAGTTTTAATTTCATCCTCTGAAAATTGTCTGTTCATATCCTTTGATCATTTATCGATTGCAGAATGGCTTGAATTTTTATAAATATGAGACAATTCTCTATATATTTTAGAGATGAGACCTTTACCAGAACCCTTAAATGTAAAGATGATTTCCCAACTTATTGCTTCCCTCCTAATCTTGACTGCATTGGTTTTGTTTGTACAAAAACTTTTTAACTTAATATAGTCAAAGTTATCTATCTGGTTTTCAATTAAGAGTTCCAATTCTTCTTTGGACATAAATTTATTCCATCTCCATAGGTCTGAGAGGTAAACTATATTGCATTCCTCTAATTTACTTATAGTATCACTTTTAATATCCAGATCATGAACCCATTTAGATCTTATCTTGGTATGTGGTGTTAGGTATGGGTCAAGCCCTAATTTCTTCCACACTAGTTTCCAATTTTCCCAGCAGTTTTTGCCGAATAGTGAATACTTATCCCAGAAGCTGGGGTCTTTGGGTTTATCAAAGACTAAATTGCTATAGTTACTGCCTAGTTTGTCTTGTGATTCTATCCTATTCCACTGATCAACTACTCTATTTCTTAGCCAGTACCAAATGGTTTTGATGACCGCTGCTTTATAATATAGTTTTAGATCTGGTGCAGCTAGGCCACCCTCATTTGCATTTTTTTCATTAATTCTCTTGAAACTCTTGACCTTTTGTTCTTCCAAATGAATTTTGCTACTATTTTTTCTAGATCTGTAAGATAATTTCTTGGGATTTTGATTGGTATGGCACTAAATAAGTAAATTAGTTTGGGTAGTATTGTCATTTTTATTATATTCGCTCGGCCTACCCATGAGCATTTTAAGTTTTTCCAATTGACTAGGTCTGATTTTATTTGTGTGGAAAGTGTTTTGTAGTTTAGTTCATATAGTTCCTGACTTTTCCTTGGCAGATAAATTCCCAAATATTTTATACTATCAACAGTTATTTTGAATGGAATTTCTTTTTGTATCTCTTGCTGTTGAACTTTATTAGTAATATATAAAAATGCTGATGATTTATGTGGATTTATTTTGTATCCTGCAACTTTGCTAAAGTTGTGAATTGTTTCTAATAGTTTTTTAGTTGAGTCTCTAGGGTTTTCTAAGTATACCATCATGTCATCTGCAAAGAGTGATAATTTGGTTCCTCATTACCTACTCTAATTCCCCTAATCTCTTTTTCTTCTCTTACTGCCAAAGCTAACATTTCTAAGACAATATTAAATAATAATGGTGACAGTGGGCAGCCTTGTTTCACTCCTGATCTTATTGGGAATGGTTCTAATTTGACTCCATTACATATGATGCTTGCTGAAGGTTTTAAGTAGATACTACTAATCTTTTTAAGGAAAAGCCCATTTATTCCTATACTCTCCAGTGTTTTTAATAGGAATGGGTGTTGGATTTTATCAAAGGCTTTTTCTGCATCTATTGAGATAATCATATGGTTTTTGTTAATTTGGTTATTAATATAATTGATTATGCTAATAGTTTTCCTAATATTGAACCAGCCCTGCATTCCTGGTATAAATCCTACCTCTTCATGGTGTATTATCCTGGGGATTGAATCAAGTTTTAAAAGACAAACAAAGGATTATGTGTTTAATCTTGGAAATAATAGGGAGACACTGGACTTTGTTGGGTAGAGAGTAACATGGTCAGAGCTATGCTTTTGGAAGTTTACTTCATTGGCTGAATAAAGGATGGGCTGGAATGGGAAAATTTGAACCAGAAGTCTACTGCAATAGCTTAGACATGAGGGCCTGTACCAAAGTGATGGTAGTATCAGAGGAGAAATGCTGTAATCCAGCTCTAAGTAGTAAAATATCTTTAGAAATGAATGATTTTAATGTTGGAAAGTAATTAAAAGATTACACACTCAAACCTCTCATTTTAAAGATGAGGAAATTGAAGTCTAGAGAGATTCAGTTTCTTGCCAAATTTACAGAGGTAGCAGAGTTGATATTAGAACCAAGATCTTCCCACAATATTCCTACACAAATCACAATACTGGTCTGGGAATTGCTTTCTTTTTGAGATTGATACTATCCTAAATGATCTCTGAGACCCAACTCTGAGAATTTATGATCTATGATTTTTAATGCAATCTCAAAACATAAATTTAGAAACAATAAGCTATGAATTATCCAACATAAAAATGACATTCTATGAATTAACTAGTAACCCAGAAACTAGGTTAATTTTCTGGGCTATAGAATGCATTGGCAAATAAGTTGTTGGGTCAGAGATAGCTAATGGCTTTGGTTATTTTTTTTCTCTGTTTTCAAACTTTATATTTAGGGACACGGCAACCATAGCCTCTAGTAAGAAATTTTACAAAGACTTATAGTATTTTCTTGGTTACATCGAGGAGGCTTTTATGCATGTACCCAACAGATATTTTCTTCACTTGGGTTCATCTCTATGTGTGCATTGTGGCTACAACTGGTCCTTATGTATGTGTTCCTAGAGGTATGTACCCTGGCCATATATATTTTCTATATGACTTTTATACACACATATTTCCACTCTAGAGCCATCTGGATCTAGATATACATCAAGACAAGTGAAAATAGTCCTGGATGAAATAGGACACCTTGACCTTTTTTGGTTAAGGTCTTCAACAAGTCTTAGTTTGACTGAAGCCATACCCATACAGTGATTAAGGTTAGGTAGCATTTGAGACAAAGGATCTCCTCTTTTACTAAATAAATAATTTTTTAAGGGAAGACCTTCAGGGATTCTGACTAAAGCAGAAAAGATTAGTATTTACACTTAATCTGAGTCAATCAGGACCCAAACAATGACCTGATGAAGCTTGACCTAGGACCTATTGGTGGCCAAAGAGAATCAGATTGGTTTTGGTTTAAGGCATGGCCCTTAAGAAAGAAACCTAGCCAGTAAGCCTTAAGATATTTTGGGAAGATTTGGAAGTACAAAAGAAAAGAAAAAAAAAAGTTTTTAAGAGCATTTGTAGGTGAGGGTATGATACCCTATATGGACAGAGGGAAGGAGGGAAGTAAGGAAGGAGGAAAGAGAGGAAGAAAGAAAAGAGAAGGAAGCAAGGCAGGATAGAAAGAAGGAAGGAAGGAAGGGAGGGAAGGAAGAAGGAATGGAGAAAGGAAAGAAAAGAAGGAAGGAGAGAAAAAAGGAGGAAGGGAGAGAGGAAGGAGTTTTCCAACTAACCTATTTCAGTTTGTGCTCCAGGTTTACTCACAAAGATTGTTGTTTGTCCTTCATTTTCAAAGAGGACGATAACATCAGGGAGGTGATGCTGTGGCATGTAAGTGAATTGGATTTAAGTGAGGGAGGACTGTGCAAGGTCACCTGCTTCACTTTCCCTTCCTGAGCCATCTGGGTCCAGGGCAAGATATAGATCAAGGACTGGAGATGACCATGCCTTAAACCAAAACCAATCTCTGTAAGGTCTTACCTTTCAGATTTATTTATTTATTTAGATTTTTTTTGGGGGGGGGCAGTAGGTGGCACAGAGGATAAAGTGTCAGGTCTGGGTCCAGGGAGACTCATCTTCATGAATTCAAATCTGGTATCAAACACTTAATGCAGGGATGAATGTTAAAAGCTATCTTTGCATGTATTTTGAAAAAATGCTGATGTTTTGTATGGATTTATTTTATATCCTGCAACTGTGCTAAAGCTGTGAATTGTTTCCAGTAAGTGTTTGGATGATTTTCTAGGATTCTCAAAGTATAACATCATATCATCTGTGAAGTGATAGTTTTATTTTCTCATTGTCTTTTAAAATTTCTTTCATTTTCCTCATATTGAACCAGCTCTGCATTCCTGGTGTAAATCCCACTTACTCATAGTGTATTATTCTGCTGATAAGTTGCTGTAATTTCTTTGCTAATATTTTATTTAAAATTTTTGCATCAATATTCATTAGGAAGATTGCTCTGTAATTTTCTTTCTCTGCTTTGGCTCTTCCTGGTTTAGGTATCAGTGTGTGTCTTATGTATGTCTTAAAAAGAATTTGGCAAGACTCTTTCTTTACCTATTTTCCCAAATAGTTTACATAGTATTAGAATTAATTATTCTTTAAATATTTCATATAATTCGCTTATGAATTCATCTGACCTGGAGATTTTTTTCTTAGGAAGTTCATTAATGACTTGTTCAATTTCTTTTTCTAAAATTGAACTATTTAAGTAATTTATTTTCTCTTCTGTTAACCTGGGTAATTTATATTTTTGTAAATATTCATCCATTTCAGTTAGATTGTCAGACTTGCTGTCATAGAGTTGAGCAAAATAGCTCCTAGTTATTGCTTTAATTTCACCCTTTTCATTTTTGATGCTAGTGAATTAGTTTTTTTTTCTTTTTCTGATCAAATTAACCAAAGGTTTATCTGTTTTGTTGGTTTTTTCATAAAATCAATTCTTAGTTTTATTTGTTAGACAATGTAATCTTTCAATACCAGTGGAAATATTGTCCTTTCTTTAAGTAACAAGATATAAAATAAGAGCAATGGGTCTGGAGTGAGATGTTCTTGTTTTGAGTCCCAGTTCTTCTCTGTCTCCCGAGGTTGCAGATGACCATGATCAATTTATAAATTCTGGGTCTCAGTTTTTTTCATCTATAAAATGAGATCATCTGTAAGGTCCTTTCTGGTGCCTTCTAAATTTAATGTTTTATGCCAGGAATCTCAAGGATAACAATATAGTGAAGTTCCAAATGACTTATACTGCCTTTAGTAAAGTTTTAGCATTCAACTTTGCTTCTGAGTGTGCATTAAAATGTATTTTAATTTAAAAACAAAATATTACTATAATTCTAGATCTTGATTTTTAAACATTATTCTGGAAATGCTTTTGAAAAGAAAAAATTAATGAATCTTGCCATCTCGTATACATATAAAAATACATATGTAAGGGATCAATCAAGGGAGTTGTCCCATCAATTTGATGATGGGAGACAGTGGAGTCTTTGCTTAGAATTTGAACTGTATCTTCCTATTGAGAGTATAAACATGTCCCTTGGTGCCTCAAGGGTGGATTTTTAAATAGAGTTACCTCAGAGATGGATTGGTAGCCTTCCACCACCTTATGACAGATTGTGTTGGTGAAACCATACTTTTATAAAATCCTATGAAAGGAAGACCTGCTCAAACTTATTTCCCCCCTCATTGATTTGCTTCCCACTTTTTTTAATAAAGCTTTTTATTTTCAAAATATATGCATGGATAATTTGACAGCATTGACCCTTGCATAGCCTTGTGTTTCAGATTTTCTCCTCCTTTCCTCCACCCCCTCTCCTGGATGGCAGGAAATTCAATATATATGTTAAACATGTTAAAATTTATGTTAAATCCAATATTATAAACATATTTATACTATTTTGCTGTACCAGAGAAATCAGATCAAAAAAAGAAAGTAAATGAGTAAGAAAACAAAATGCAAGCAAACAACAACAAAAAGAGTGAGAATGTTATGTTGTGATCCACATTCAGTTCCCATAGTCCTCTCTTTGGGTGTAGATCATCTCTTCATCATAAGATCATTGGAACTGGTCTGAATCATCTCATTGTTGGAAAGAGTCACGTTCATCAGAATTGATCGTTATATAATATCAATGTTGTGTACAATGATTTCCTGGTTCTGCTCATTTCACTTAGCATCAGTTCAGGTAAGTCTCTCCATGCCTTTCTGAAATCATTCTGCTGGGCTTTTCGTACAGAACAATAATATTCCATGACATTTATATAC
The DNA here is from genome assembly GCA_023553655.1 of Myrmecobius fasciatus. Classification (NCBI taxonomy): domain Eukaryota; kingdom Metazoa; phylum Chordata; class Mammalia; order Dasyuromorphia; family Myrmecobiidae; genus Myrmecobius; species Myrmecobius fasciatus. The sequence continues at coordinate 8,654 of JAJPUD010034308.1, forward strand.
CATAACTAATTCAGCCATTCTCCAAATGATGAGCATCCACTCAGTTTCCAGTTTCTTGCCACTACACAAAGGACTGCCACAAACATTTTTACACATGTGGGACCCTTTCCCTCCTTTAAGATCTCTTTGGTATATAAGTCCAGTAGAAACACTGTTGGGTCAAAGGGTATGCACAATTTGATAACTTTTTGAGCATAGTTCCAAATCACTCTTCAGAATGGTTTGATCCATTCACAGTTCCACCAACAATGTATCAGTGTCCCAGTTTTCCCACATCCCCTCCAACATTCATCATTTTCTTTTCCTGTCATCTTAGTCAATCTCAGAGTTGTCTTAATTTGTATTTCTCTGATCAATAGTGATTTGGAGCACCTTTTCATATGACTAGAAATAGTTTTAATTTCATCCTCTGAAAATTATCTATTCATATCCTTTGACCATTTATCTATTGGAGAGTGGTTAAATTCTTATAAATTTGAGTCAGTTTTCTATACATTTTAGAAATGAGGCCTTTATCAGAACCCTTAAATGTAAAAATGATTTCCCAATTTATTGCTTCCCTCCTAATATTGTCTGCATTAGTTTTGTTCGTACAAAAACTTTTTAACTTAATATAATCAAAATTATCTATCTGGTGTTCAATTAAGAGTTCCAGTTCTTCTTTGGACACAAATTCCTTCCTTTTCCATAGATCTGAGAGGTAGACCATCCTATGTTCCTCTAATTTGCTTATAATATCACTCTTTATGTCTAAATCATGAACCCATTTAGATCTATCTTGATATGTTGTGTTAGATGTGGGTCAAGCCCTAATTTCCTCCATACTAGTTTCCAATTTTCCCAGAAGTTTTTCACAAATAGTTAGTTCTTATCCCAAAAGCTGGGGTCTTTGCGTTTGTCAAACACTAGATTGCTATAGTTATTGCCTGTTTTATCCTGTGATCCTAGCTTATTCCACAGATCAACTATTCTATTTCTTAGCCAGTGCCAAATGATTTTGATAATCACTGCTTTATCATATAGTTTTAAGTCTGGCATAGCTAGGTCACCTTCATTAGCATTTTTTTCATTAATTCTCTTGAAATTCTTGACCTTCTGTTCTTCCAGATGAACTTTGCTACTATTTTTTCTAGATCTATAAAATAATTTCTTGGGAGTTTTATTGGTATGGCACTAAGTAAGTAGACTAATTTAGGTAGTATTGTCATTTTTATGGCTTACCCATGAGCATTCAATATTTTTCCAACTGATTAGGTCTGACTTTGTGTAGAAAGTGTTTTTTTTTTTAATAAAGCTTTTTATTTGCAAAACATATGAGTGACCTTTCAACATTGACCTTTGCAAAAAAACTTTTTTTTTTCCCAAGCTTTTCCTTTCC
>JAJPUD010034310.1:0-10906 GCA_023553655.1 Myrmecobius fasciatus
GGCTCTTGTTGCTCCCCCTTTTCCCCACTGATGACATTTTGGGGCTCATTATCCCCCTTTTTCCCCCCACCTGATGACATTATGGGGCTCTCATTGTCTCCCTTTTCCCCCACCTGATGACATTTTGGGGCTCTTGTTGCCCCCCTCCCCCCCCATGACATTTTGGGGCTGGGTGAAAAATCCAATTCATGCAAATATTTTATTACTTAACTATTATATGCAGAACACTGGGTTAGATCCTGGGGATACAAAGATAAAACACAACATACACCTTCCTTCAAGGAGTTTACAATCTACTGGCACATCCTCATCCCAATTCTTGGGATCTCGGGAGATGAGAAGTATAATTGTGCTGTGTGTGGTGACTAGACCTGGGAGGGAGAGAAGGGTTTGAAAAGGGGCTCTATGCAAGCCACCAAAGAAGGATCTGTCAGAGATGTGAGTACCTAGAAGGCCCTTTCTCCTGCTAGTTCCCATCTCTGCCAGGGAGGAAGCTTGGCCCACCCCAGGCCTAGGCAGGGAGCCAGGCACACTGGTCTAGGCCTGCCCCTGGTCCCAGCTGGGCCCCCTAAATGCCCCTGCAGCCTAGGCAGGACAGGATGTCATTCCACTAGTGATGAGCCAAGCCAACTGGGGAGTGGCCCAGGGGGTATGTGAGGGGAGAGGTAGCTCGCCTTCTTCCCTGAGCTCCCTATCTCTGGAAACAAGTTAGACGACCCCAAAAGGGTCATTTTTATATTTAATAAAAACAATAAACAATACTTACATACCCTCTACTGCATTACCATGCACTGTGCTAAACACTCTATATTATCTTTTCTAACCTCACAACAATCCTATTTTGCAGTTGGGGAAACTGAGGCAAAGGTTAAGAGACTTGCCATTGATCACACAGCTAAGCTAATGAGTATCGGAAGCAGGATTGGACTCAGGTGTTCTTAGCTCCAAGTCCAGCACCTGCACCTAACACTATGCTTGTCATATAGTAGGGGCTCAATAAGATGCAGACACAAGAGAGCCAGAGCTGGCAGAAGTTAAGGGATGCTGATCCGGTAAATGGTCAAGGGGAGAAAGGCTAACTATGTGGAATGTTCCTTCTCTGACAAGGCCACAAGGAGCAGATAAGAGAGTATCTCCAGCCAAACCCCAATCAGTGTGAGGGCTGGGTTGAAGGTTGGGGCTCAAAGGTCATAACTGCCATTGAGCAGGAGACTTTCCTCACCTCCTCCTCGACACGTAGGTGGCTCTGCTGCCCCGAGAAGCCAAAAGCTCACCCTCTGGGGAGCAGCAGAAAGACTGTCTTACAGCCAGCAACAGAACGAGGGCCAGGTCATGCTGGAGTGCTCCAGCCAGGACAGAACAATGACCGGAAAGGTGGTAGGGGAGAGAATGTTACCATGTGGGGGTGGAGTACCACAAGGAGAGTACCAGGGAGGGAATGATGTTCCCTGGGGTAGCCCTGCCCAAATCCCTCTTCCCCTTAAGGGTCTTGGTACCCTTGGTGACACAGGGTGGGGAGTGCTGGGCTAGCCTGGGAAGACAGGATATGAGATCAGTACCTCTTCCCCAAACCCCCTCCCGGCTCCAGGAACCAGGAAATGCTTTTCCCCTTCCTCTGATTAAAAAAGGAAAGAGTTCAGAAAAGGGATGGAGGTGGGGAGGAATAAAAGGCCAGGCAGGGCAAGGCTAGGCAACCCCACCCCTCTCCTCCAGGCCACCTGCTCCATTCCCCCCTTCTCAGTCAGGATGGAGGGGGCTCTAGTGTTGTCAGCCCAAGGGAGGGCAGGCAGAGACTCCATCGGCGCTTAAGGGGGACTGGAACAGCTGTGGAGGAGGGGATGAGGCTGCAAGGGCAGGACCAATATGGACCGAATCCCCAGCAGGGGACAGAGCAGAGCCCCACTTACCCTGCTCCTGCTTCATTTATAAGACCAAGACCTCACTCAGCATCCTGGCATCTGGCACAGGAAGGGCCTGCCTTTCTGCCACCTCAGGTAGCTGGGAAATTCTGGCCCCAGGAGGAAGACCCCAGGGCCCCTTGCCTCCCTTTCATAGCTGCTTCTAACTTCAGGATGGGCAGGAGTGACAGAAAAATAGACTGCCCTACTCCCCTCACTTCTACTCAGTTCAGCCTGCCCAGCTACTTACTAAGGCCTTTCTTCCCAGGTTACCTTCCATCTAATCTGCCTATTTAGAACTTGCAGGTTCCTAATTATTTTACACAGGGTTTGCTCGTTAGATTGTAAGCTCCTTGTGAACAGGGACTGGTTTGTGCTTTTCTTTGTATAATCAGCTCTTAGAATAGAACACAGCAAGTGATTAATAAATGCTTGTTGACTGAATGACTGATTGCCCTCCAATTTACATACATGTAGACACACATTTCATTCAAGGACACAATTGTTTGCACCTTGTCTCCCTCATCAGAATGCAATCTCCAAGAGGGTAGGGACTGTTATTGCCTTTCTATGTATCAGCATAGGATCTGACACATAGTCCCCGAGGAGGCTGGAAAGTGCCCAAGCCAAGACTGAGATAATCTCTCTCTCTGGGCCATTTGGAACCCAGACCAGCAGTGGGAAAAGGGAGAGGGCAGCCAAGCTGGTCTGTGCCTTCCCTTCCCCTACCTATCACCATGCCCAGTTAGTGCCATGTCACAAGCAACTATGCCTGGCCTTGGTAAGGTGACAGCAGAGTTCCCAGATTCACGGGTGCCCTTTCAACACCAATCTTAGTGCCAGCCTAATCCAGCACTCAGCATAGTGCCGGCACATAGTAGGTACTTAAAATAAATATTTATTAAGTAAACTCAATAACTATCTTCCACTGTCCCAGGGGGAGCAGCTCTCACTTTGTATTCTTATAAACCACGAGGACAGAGGCAACTCAATCAAGGCCATGCTGGGCAGGAGGCCAAAAACAACACAGAGAAGGAGGGAAAAGTGAGTGCATGGGGAAACAGTGTTAGGGTGTGTGGTAGAGCAGCACCCTCTCACAGGGTCTGTGGACCCCTAAAGCACAAGACTCAAACCTGCTTTTAAAAAGTGTTTAAAAGTAAGTGGTTATCTCTAGACTTCCTCAGGCTCATTCTTCTCCACCCCACAACAATCCTAGTCTTCAAGCACCCTCCCCTCCCCTCAAGCTTTTTCAGCTCAAATCAATATACCATTGTAACTGGGAAGGACATGACAACCTTCACTCTAGACCAACTCTCCTTTCGTGGATCCTTGCATTGTAACAACCCTTCCCCCCCTTCCTACCCCACCCCCCAAGTAGAATGTAGGCTACGTGAGAAAAGGGTCATTTTTATATTTAATAAAAACAATAAACAATACTTACATACCCTCTACTGCATTACCATGCACTGTGCTAAACACTCTATATTATCTTTTCTAACCTCACAACAATCCTACTTTGCATTTGGGGAAACTGAGGCAAAGGTTAAGAGACTTGCCATTGATCACACAGCTAAGCTAATGAGTATCGGAAGCAGGATTGGACTCAGGTGTTCTTAGCTCCAAGTCCAGCACCTGCACCTAACACTATGCTTGTCATATAGTAGGGGCTCAATAAATTCTTGCTGAATAATTTCAGGGTTCCATAACTTCTGAAGACTAATATATGGAGAATACTCAAAACTCAGGGATAAATGCTGCTCCTTGGGGCTGGATCCTGGGGTTAGCCCAATGTCTCTGCAGGAGAAGAAGGCTCAAACCTGTTCCTGTAAGATCCCCAAGGCCCTGACCTCCCCAAAATCTTCTTTCTGACCTCTCTGGAAGCTCACATCTCATGAAAGGAAATTATATGTCAATGCCAACAATAACCTCATTGCTCTAAGTTCAGAATTGAACAAGGTGGGGACAGCTAGAAGGGTGAAAAGTAGATAGAGCATCAGACCTGGAGTCAGGAAGCCTCATCTTCCTAAATTCAAATGTGACATCAGACACTTACTAGCTGTGTGACCCTGAACAAGTCACTTAATCCTGTTTGCCTCAGTTTCCTCATCTATAAAATTATCTAAAGAAGGAAATGTCAAACCACTCTAGTATTCTTACCAAGAAAATTCCAAATAGAGTCATAAGGACTCAGACACAAATGAACAATGATTAGACAGCAGCAACAACAATAACTAAGGAGGTTTTCCCTATTAGCTCTGAACCCTAGGTCTTCTGGAGCTTCCATACCACCAGGAGATGTGGCCATTGAGGGCTAAAGCTCCCAAAGCCATGAATCCTCTTGGGCTTTTTCCCAACTCATCTCACCCACAAGACTGTAAGGATAACATTATTAATAGAATGATTTCTTTCAGAGAGGTCTTGGCCACATAACAAGAAAGCTTAGTGTCTACAAGGACTACGGGATTCTCCCCCCCCCCCATTTGAGTTCCCCCTTTCTCTCAGTAACAAGACATGACCCCCAACCATTGATGTACCTCAGCCAACCTTCCCTCCCGGCTGCCAAATAGGAGGCTTCCCACCCAAAGTTGCCCTCCCCAAACCCTGTGGAAAAGGCAACCTTCCAGTCACACCAGAGGCACTCACTACTCTTAGCTGCTTTGAATTTGGCCACCAGCTTCTGCACTCCAGTAACATCCCCATTCTTCACAGCGAGAATCAGGTCCTGCTCCCGCCCCATCCTGAATTAGAAGTTTGGGGCTCTGAAGGGCAGGGCTTGGAGAATGGGAGATGGCCCGGATATCCTGGATTTCAAGATGCCATGTCCCAGCTCCTCAGAAGGCCTGGCAAAAAATCCAGTTGAAAGTCCTGGGGATGGAAGTCCAGCACTGAGGAGGAGTGGTGCCTTTGGGCTGCTGGCTGGCTGGTTTCAGCAGTTGACTGGTCCTGGTTCCAGGTGCCTGAGCACCAGAGTGTTGCTACCACAAGCAGGAAAACCAATCTTGAGGGCGCGTGGGATGTGTGAAGGTCTGGACTGAGACCAGCTTACGGCTTCTGACAACTCCGGGATGGGCCAGAACTGGCCACAACACCCTTCCCTGCTTGGCACAGGAATTCCAGTGCCTATTCTGAAAAGTGCCAGCATACCCTCTGGCAGATCATGGTATCTGTCTCTGTCCTGGAAATGTAAGGCATTCCCCACACAGTATTCCTCCTCTTCGCAGGAAAGGAAGGTTCAAATCTTCAGCTATAACCTAAAGAAATTGAAGAGAGTCGGTATCAGATATAAATAAGGAAGGACAAGAGCCAGACATCCAGTTCCCCCTGGGTATACTGCCATCCCAGGACAGCTCCAAGGAAATCTAGGGAGATGGCTTTTGCTTTATGATGAAGGGGGACTGAGCCTGTCAAGATGGTTAAGATTTGGTAACTATGATGTAAAAAAAAGTGGGAAGGGGTGGGGGTGCTGGGTTAATGGGAGGAAGCTCTGAGTTCTGGGAAGGGGAGGCTGAGTCACATATCCATGGGGCATCTGGCAGTACCTCAGATTTGGGGCAGGAGAGGCTTTAGTAGCATGACTGACATGTGGACTAGGGTAAAGCAGTCCCCTTCCCCATAGCCCCAGGTTCCTAACACCCACAGACAACAGACTTGATGTGGAAAGCAGGGGGCCTAGGGCACTGGGCATGAACCCCAAGGGGTAGGAGTTGACATTGTCTGAAATTAAGGACTCCCCATCTTCCACACACATCCCGGGGCTCCTCTCTAAAGATCTGATTGCCGTTCCCTTGCTGGCCTCACTAAGCATTCTAGGGCTCTTTATGGAAGGCTGGGATGGGAGGAGAAGAACATAGGACCTGATTGTGACCCCCAAAAGAATCTGTGAGAGGAAGGAGGCATCGCTGAATTATTGGATAGAGAAGCTGGACACCTGTTGCTCACCCATCCCTGATTTGCATGTTTGTTGGAGGGGCGAGGAAAGGAAGTGCTTGGAGAATAAAGCAGTCTCCTTTTTGGGACAGAAAAGGGTTAAGATGTTGCTCCCAATCGCTGTCCACCCCTTACTTTCACCCAGGGATCCAAGTGCTAAACTCTGAGACTGGTAACGAGTCAACATCGGTTTTCTCAACTAATCCCAAGCTTTCACCCACCCCGAAGCTGGGGGTGAGGACCCAGAACCTAGATAGCAGGGGGCTCCCTCCTCCAAAACAAATAGCCCTCTGGCTCTCCCTATACCACTCCGGCAGGTTGGATACCCCCACCCCCATCCCGCTTCCAGGACCCAAATCTCAGCTATCTAGCAAGAGGGCGCCCGCGACTGGGTACGCGGCTCATTATCCTTCTTTCCCTCCACCCCTTTCGAAACCCCCTACCCTGGGAAAAAACCAATGTAAATAGCACTGGAAAGGGGGAACAGTGGATACTCGGATTAGATTGAGGATTGGGAAGGGTGGAAGTCTGGATGAGAGGAAAGGAAGGGAAGCAGAGAGTCTGAAGATGGGGACAACAGACTATCCCGCAGGGAAAGTTACTTTGTATCCTCCTCCAGTCTTGCTTCTCCTCCCCCCCTTAGTCCCGGGCCGTCTGTCTCACCGTTTCCAGGTCCAGCCGCCTCGCCTAAGTTCTCAGAGCCCCTCTCAGCCTTTTGCTATTCCAAAGCACAGCTCCCGCCGGCCCCTCTCCTTTCTCCTCCTTCTTCTCCTCTTCCTCCGCGGCCGGCTAGGCGCCTCCAGCAGGAAATCCCGCCCATCCCCCTCCCCACACCCTCCTCTCCCTCCAGCCGGATTTGGAGCTCGGGAGCTCTGGGGCCCTCCTGGTCGAGCCGTCCGACTGTCACTCAGCCTGCTCTGCCCCGCCTACTAGCTCCTGTCCCTGCCCGACCCGGGGAGTCAAAAACTGACATGACGCATGCGCCCAGGTGAGACGCGTCTTACTCTCCACTCCTCCTCTTCCCTAGACACCCCTTTCCCTTACTCGTCCCATTACTTTTACTCCTCCAGAGAGACCTTTAGGAGCGGGGAAGGTGGCTAGTGTCAGTAGTCTAAGCAGAAGGCACCAAAGGAATTAGAAGAAAAGAAAAGTGACTTGGGAAATCTACTTTCTCCTCTTTCCTTTCATTCCCGAGCTCCAAAAGCACCCCCAGAAAGTTGTGACTCCCCAATCATTCTTGCCCCATGTGTCTAGTCGGAGCAATGGCTCCATCTCGCGGAAGATCCTGAGACCGTCAGGCAGTTTCCGACTCAAGGACTAGGGAGCTCCAGGGACCGCCCCCAAATCCCTGAGATAGGTTTAAGAACACCATCAGGAGAGGCGTAGGAGGGGGAGGAATTCTACCGTTAGGCATCCTGGGTTCTTTTGGATTTTACCGGGGGGTGGAGGGAGGGGCCTAGGAAAAGCTGAATTTGGGACCAGCGACCTCTGTGTCTGAATCCCAGTTTTGCTCTTTACCTGTGTGATCTTAGACCAGATGCTTCTCCTTTCTGGGCCTCTGATTGAATTAAATGACCTTTTACGTTCCTTCCAACTCCAGATTTATGATCTTGTGAGTTAGGAGACTTGTACAAGACCAGTTCTAGCCCGAAGGCACTCTATTAATTATTCCAGCTCCCGCCCCGGGACAAAAAAATCTTTGGGAAAGACAACTTTGTCTCTGGGAAACCCATAATTTGAGGTTTGGACTTGTGGATGTTGGCAGTGTGACGACATTTTCCTGGACCTTGGTAAGGAGGGGACGGGTTAAAGCTTCATTTTCAGCACTATCCTGAGTCGGACAGCTCTCCGCCCCCCACAACACCCCAAAATCCCTATCCCCTTATTCCTAAAATTAGGACTAAAGGAAGACATAGGCAGGTCCCTCCATAATACAGTTCTAGAATTTCCCGCGTCCATCTTAGAAAATATTCAAATATTTTTCAAATTCAAACCTAGAAACTCACCTTTCTTACCTCGAATCAAGTTTTTTTTTTGTTTTTTTTTTTTGTTTTGGGTTTTTGTTTTTTTTTTTTTGGCCCAGCGTCCTATTCTGGACTAATTTTCGCTCCTAAAAGTTGCCCCAAAAAAGCATATGGTGCCCCAGAATCGTGCATTTCTTTATCCACCCTATTCACCCCCAGACACCCGGCTCTTCAGTTCTTACTTTAGAAATAGCCCTAGAGAGAGTCTTGGGAGGCAAACACGTGTGCATACATAGTGGAGTGGAGGTGGGGTGGAGATTGGGCTCTTCCGAAAGCCAGATTGTTTGCTGTACCCCTGAGTCTTCGAATTTTTGCACCCAACCGGACAGACTGTAGTAGCGGCGTAAGGAAGAGCCCGGGAATTCTCCGACCCGGCGGGAAGGGAGTTCAGGTCGGCACTAGGATCTGGGGAAGGGAAAGAACGGTTCCAAGAATCTGGAAACTGAAGGGCGCTAGGACCCAGCGGAATCCGGGGGGGGGGGGTGGAGTTAGAATGGGCCTGCCTGGCTCCGAGTTGTCTAGGTCTGCCTGATGGAGCCTGCGCTGGAGCAGCCGCAGGAGCCGGAGCCTGGGGCTGTGCTGGTACCCGCTGGCCGCGTGCTTAGGTGAGTTTAAGGGAAAGGGGGGGGGAGACAGTGCAGGGTGCTGACTTGGGGGGGGTAGAGTCCCGGGAAATTCTCTGTGAGTCAGCTGGCAGATCAGGTGGGGGGGGTTAGTCTTAAGCAGGAGGGAGAGGTGGGTTGGAGAGAGAAAAAGGGTAAGTTCTAGAAAAGTGGGGGCAGAGTTAGGAGTGAGCATCCGGGGGCTTCCGGGAAGGGAGAAGGGAGAAGTGGGGCTGGTGCTGGAGGGTAAGGTGGCCAGCTAGGTCCGAATAGAGGTAAAGTCTAGGAGGCAGGACAAGCAGGGCAGGGTCCCTAGTTGCCCCGAATCAGGTGTTCTTAGGTCTCTCTGCCCCCGCTTCCCGTTCCTCCTCTTCTCTTGCAGCGCGGAGGAGTTATTCGCAGCCCGATCCCGGGACCAGAAGCTGCCTCTGCGCTCACATGGCCAGAAGGTCTTCCTCCCCGACGGCTCGGAGGCCCAGGAGGAGCAGCTGCGGTTGTGTAGGCAGGAGCATTGGACACTTCTTGCCGAGGAGCGAGTGGAGCGACGGTGGGATAGATTCTGGGCTGGGGGTTCGTAGGAGAGAGACGGAGGATCCAGAGACAGACAGACACAAAGAGAGATACAGACAGACAGACAGACTCTTCTCTCTGTCTCTGTGTATGTGTGTTGGGGGGGAGGGGAGTCGCCACTATCTAGATACTTACAAAGCTTTTGGGAAGGGAAAGAGAGGATGGAAGAGGAAAGGGACATGATGTCCTGAAAAGCTCAAAGAAGGTCATTAAATCAGGGTGCTTCCCCAAATTCTGGGGGGGAAAAGATGCAGTTTATTTTGTTTGTTTTTTTTTAACATTGATAATTTTCAAACTGATTTTCTACCCCCTTTTTCATTCCCACTAGTGGCAGCTTGGTGACTGCTGAGTGGAGTCCTCAGAATGGGGTGGTAACTTTGAAGACCTTTGCGGTGAGTGTTCGTACCTTCTGCCAAAAGCAGGTGGAGGGGAGACCCTGGTGACCACTAAGTGCCCCCCTTCTAATTTCCACTCTCTTTCATATAGGGTAAATTCTGGCAAACCATGGGCTTCTCTGAAGGGGGTCAGCAGCGATTATACCCAGAAGAGGCTGTGTACTTGCTGGAATGTGTAAGTTGCCCTAGAATTCGGTGGGTACCTAATGCTTCTGAACACTTTGCCTGACCATGAGTCTCAGTTGTTTTATCTGTAAAATGGGGATAAAAATATATGTGGTAAGTGCTTTGCAACCTATAAAGTGTCTTCTGTTGAGTCTGGAAATTTAATTTGTTGGAGCAAGTATTTCTATAAGGGAGGACTGAGCAAAAAGAAATTTGCAGACTAGTTAGGATTAGAAAACTAAGACACATACTTCAATTATATTTATATATAACTATGAGCCTGGCACATTATTGTTGTTTTTCAGTCATGTCCAACTCTGTGACCCCATTTGGGATTTTCTTGACAAAGACACGGGAGTGAATGGTTTAACATTTCCTTCTCCAGTTCATTTTACAGATGAGGAAACTGAGGCAAATAGGGTTAAGTGACTGGACAAAGGTCACATAGCTAGAAATTTGTAAGGCTGGATTTGAATTCTAGTCTGGTTTAGGCTTGGCACTTTGTGCATTTTGACACCCAGCTGCCTGACCCATAATTGGTACTTAATAAATGTTTATTGAATGAAGGGATCAATTGAATGAAAAATATACAGCATGTCCCAAGAGTCTTAGTATACTTTAATAAACATTCAAAGCATAAAAGCTACAAGCTTACCAAAAATATCATTTGAAAATATATTTAAATTTCATTTTCATAAATGGGCAAATTTTGAATACATTTAAAAATTTTAATTTTAATGAGACAAGACACTTGATGTCATTATGCATTGCATATATGTATGTGTATTTCTGAATGACATTTTCTCCCATGAATAGATTTGTAAAAAAAAATTCCCTGTCTTTTGCCACCTCAGTCACCTGATCTATTTTCATTAGATTTTTCTTCTTACATGGTCACATCAAAATTATCATGTATATATAAAAACCTTGTTCTTTGGATGAGCATAAATCCAGAGTTACTAATGAAAGTTTTTACAAATCTCAAAAATCAACTTGTATAGTACAAGATGGTGATTGTTTACTTTTAATAATAAATATCTATATTTTTAAATTTTAATCAATTATCCTTTCAAATGCTGCTTCTTGTAAGTTTGGGAGCATTTATACTTATGAAGGTATTAAAGTTTTCAACTGTACTGAAACTTTGGGGACATCCTGTTTACTCTTCACAGAAATTGAGATGGTAATCCCTTTTAAAAGCCTTCATATCCTGTGTTATTCTCATTTATGTCTTTGCCATCAGGGCTCTACCCAAAAGTCTTCTGGAGGTCTTTAACGTTGTATAGGTACCAGTTCAATCTTCTAGCTACCTTGATGTCATCCCT
>JAJPUD010034311.1:0-10905 GCA_023553655.1 Myrmecobius fasciatus
GGCCCCTTCTATGCCCTCCCCAATCAGGGGCCTGCACCTCCCCCTCCCCCCTGCAGAAATGAAGGAGTTAGGAATAGGCTGGGGGTCACCACGGGACATCCCGGTGGACAAGGCCACCAAGACAGGGAACGGTACGATGTCATTACGGCCGAGAAACTTCTAAATGAATGTAGAGATCTGGAAGGAAACTTGTGAAATAATACAAAGAAAAAAATATGAAATTAGATTTCAAAAGGAAGAATGAGTGAGAAGTAGCCCAGCCAGATGACATATACTAATTACAGCCAGAGAAAGGAAAAAGCATTGGAGACAAAAAAAAATGTGAATAAGGACCCAGAGGGATCAACAGTCCAGCTGTCGTGGACATTTTATTTGGGGAAGCTCATTTATTCAAATGTAAAGAGTTGTAAAGCAAGCTCATTTGGTCTAGCTGGTCTTTAAAATTAAATGGATAATAAATAATTAATTTCTTTTGCAAAATGTCCAAAAATCAAGCAAGAACACAAGAGTAGAAATGACGGGTAACATGGTCGGCTGGGGAAAGCCCTAAGCCGGACATGGGAGAACTTCAGATCAACTCCCTATTCTGGTACCTAATGGCTGGATGACCTTGGACACGTCCCTCGGCTGCGTCCTCCAGCGCCCTTTCACACTGGTGATCTTTACGTAACTTCCCATTGCTGACATTCTCTTAGGGCTGGACGAGAGTTCAGAGGCCACCTCACCCTGAAGAAACTGAGCTTGGGACCCCTGAGGTCACAGAAGTGGACAGCGGCAGAACGAAGTCTCATCTCAAGTCCTGAGGGTCCAAAGCCAGCGTTCATCGGCCACCGTGCTGCCCCTCAATGATGACTCACAAGACTGAGCTGGGGCTAGGGAATCCCCAGATCTTTTTCCCATTGACCCCCACTTGCCACCACTCCCAGAGCCTGCTGCAAACCCCCTCGAATAAACCTCAGCAGCTTCACACAGGACGCCATCCGGGGCACTCAGTAACAGCAGCAGCCCCATCGCCGTGCAGTCCGGCTCTGCAGAAAGCTGGCCACATGAGGGGATGGAGAGGCACATTGTGAGTAATACTCTCACTGGCCACATCTTCCATCATGGCGGCAGGAAGCCTAGAGTGCCCAGGTGGGCCAAACAACCAGAACCAACGTGTTTCTGGGCAGGCGCCACCCTCCTGACTGGGTCACCGGCGATGCTCACTAAACGCCTCTTGAGTTCACGGAAACCCCAGGGGATTCATCACCCCTCACCGAGACCGCCAGACTTCTGGGCTGAGAACCATTCAGTAACTTTGACAGAGAAGCCCACCATCATGGGCCATGGTGAGCTCTGTGAAGAAATGAGCCAGGGGGCCGGGAAAGCAGGGGAGAGAAGCCAGCAAAGCACGAACGCCCCCACGGGCCCACATCTGAGCCTGAGAGATCGCTGCAATTTAGGGAGAATCGGGGGCTTTCAAAGGGACAAGAGGCAGCCTGCCTCTGGTTTTAATATATCAAACGTCCTTCTACCCGCAAGATGCCCTGTAGCAATGTTTCATATAGAGTTTGGATATGAAAATCGAAGAAGCCAAATTAAAGGAATGGAGGGGGGATGTAATAAGAAAAAAAGGAAAAGTCATTTACGATCATTCTATATAGATGTATGTGAAATTGCCTTCCATTTAAGCCCTCCAAAAACTCCTCATGGCGTGGAGGTGACCAGAGTGCTTGCAGCGATCACGCCAACAGAATAAGCTCAATACCTCCCAGAAAGCTAAGAAGGCTTCAAAGCCCACAGACTACCCAAATGTCTACCACAGGCCATCCAATTCAACTCAAAAAAAATATACTATGTAATATAATAATAAAATTAATTAAAAATAACAAAAAATTTCAAATTAAAAAATTAAATTAAAATAATAATAATAAATAAAAACATTTATTAAATAGCCACCATATAAAGGTATTATAGTATGCCTTGGGGAGACCTCAGAGAGCTTACAGTCTACAGAACACCAAATGTACTCTCAAATAAGTACAGTACAAGAAATATTACAGAGAAAGGGGAAACAATTAACTGGGTAAATCAGGAGAGACTTCATTGAAGAGACAGTCTCCAATCTGGGCACTAAAGGAAGACCTCAGGTTTCAGACATTAGTGACTTCTCTCTGAGATGACCCCTAATTTATCCTGTATATTTCCTGTTTGAACATACAGACAGACAGGAAACTACATAGAAACCTACTTTGGGAAGGGGAAGAGTAAAAAATAAGGGTGACAAGTTTGGGGGAGACAGATGGTGGATGTCGTTAGATGTCTGCTTAAAAGATCAGGAACTCTAGATAATGGGCAGTCACCAAAGGATTTGGAAGAGAGGGAGAGAGAGAGACAGAGACAGAGACAGACAGACAGACAGAGATACAAAGAGAGAAGAGGGAGGGAGAAAGGGAGAGAGGGAGGGAGGGAGAGAGAGAGAGAAAGAGAGAGAGAGACAGAGACAGAGACAGAGAGAGAGAGGGAGGGAGGGAGGGAAGGGGAGAGAGAGAGACAAAGAGAGAAGTGGGAGAAAGAGGGACAAAGAGACAGACAGACACAGAAACAGAGACAGAGACAGAGACAAAGAGAAGAGGGAGAGAGAAGAACAGAGAGAGAGAATCCCTGCAATCTGGCACACAGCAGGTGCTTACTAAGTGCCTGATTACTGTAGAGCCATCAGTCCCAAAGCCTTGAGGAAGGAGGCCACCGTCCATGGGGTCCTGCATCACACTTGGGCCAGCAGGACTCTTGATGGCCTTTGTCCTTGGAAGCTTGTTTTGGGGTTTCCAGCCTGCAGTAAAGAGAACATGCCCCTGCAGCCTCCGTGGGACACTCTGGTTCTGCACACAGACCATTCTGACCGTTTCTGAGAGGGACAGATTCTCTCAGGGTGCTCCATCCTTCACAGGAACTCTCCAAGAAAGCAATCTTGGGGTCCATAGCTCTAGAACCCAACAGAAACCCTGAGGTTCCCTGGGCCAAGAGCCTCATTGACAGGAGAAGAAGCATGAGCCTAAGCGAAGTGGAGATCCAGGCCGTCAGGGGTCTGAGCCAAAGATGAGCTTTCTCACCTTGGGGCCACTGATTCCTTCATTTATACTTTGATTTCTATATTTCAAGAGATGATTTCCTCACAAGTGCTGGATCTTGTGCATTGAAAAAGGTGATTCTGGGAAGGCATCCGGAGGCTCGAGTAGACCACTGCCACCAGCCCCGCCAAGGAAGGCCAGACAGCCTTGGGCTCGGGGACAGGGCGCAGGGACAAGGCTCTCTCCAGAGCCCACAGGAAAGTCACCAAGAGCTGAGGCCCCACAGCCACCTCTCGCTGGGTGGCCCTTGCTCTTACTTCCATTTTTCTTTTTACTAAGGATGTTGTGAGATCATCTCCATCACTGGTCATCGCCAAGCCCCCCTCTCCCAACAACTCTCCAAATTATAAAACTTATCTAGACTGCTGAGAGACATCAGAGGCCATAACCATCCATGGGAGCTTCCCACACTAATGAAATCACAGGCTCCAGTGCGTCAGGGAGGACCAAGGAATAGACTCTGGCCACGAGTGTGTCAGCAGGTCAGAGCGCCCAAGGGCAACCTGGTCAAGGTAATTGGAAAATGTACATTATCCAAAACCAACTGTCAAAATTAGAAGGGAAACAGACAACTGGGAACATTTCTACAGCCAGTGGTTCTGATAAAGGCCTCGTTTCTAAAATATAGAGAGAACTGACTCAAATTTAGAAGAAATCAAGTCATTTCCCCAATCGATAAATGGTGAAAGGATATGAACAGACGATTTTCAGATGAAGACATTAAGGTCATTTCAGTCATATAAAAAAATGCTCTAAATCACCATTGACTAGAGAAATTCAAATTAAGACAACTCTGAGGTACCACTGCACACCTCTCAGATTGGCAAAGATGATGGGAAAAGATAATGATGAATACTGAAGGAGATGTGGGAAAATTGGGGCACTAATGCATTGTGGGTGGAGCTGTGAACTGATCTGACCATTCTGGAGAGCAATCTGGAGCTACACCCAAAGAACTATCAAATTGGGCATCCCCTTTGACCCAGCAGTGTTTCTACTGGGCTCATATCCCAAAGAGATTTTAAAGGAAGGAAAGGGCCCCACATGTGCCAGAATGTTTGTGGCAGCCCTTTTTGGAGTGGCTAGAAACTGGAAACTGAATGGCTGCCCATCAATTGGAGAATGGCCGAATAAATGATGGTATATGAATGTTATGGAATATTATTATTCTGTGAGAAAGGACCAGCAGGACGATTTCAGAGAGGCCTGGAGAGACTTGCATGAACTGATGCTGAGTGAAATCAGCAGAACCAGGAGATCATCATACACGGCAACAACAAGACTATAGGATGATCAATTCTGATGGACGTGGCTCTCTGCAACAATGAGTGATTCAAGGTAATTGCAACAGACATTTGATGGAAAAGTGCATCTACATCCAGAGAGAGAAAACTCTGGAGACCAAATGTGGACCAAAGCCTAGTATTTTCACCTTTTTTGTTTGCTGGTTTGTTTCTCTCTTTCCTTCTCATGATTTTTCCCCTTTGGTCTGATTTTTCTTGTACAACATGACAAATAAAACAGATCTTTCAAAATTGCACATATTTATCCTATTACCAGACTGCTTTGCTGCTTTGGAGTGAGGGGAGATAACGGAGAGAGGGAAAAACATTTGCAACACAAAGTCTTACAAAAATGAATGATGAAAATTCTCTTTACATATAGTTGGAAAATAAAATCCTATTAAAAATTTTTTAAAAATTTAAAAGAAAAATTAAAAGTTAATTCTAAATAATAAACTTTTACTAAGGAAAAAAAAAAAACCCTGTTACCTTTCATGTTATCTCCATGCTGAGCCACAAGCAGCAAAATCATGGGCCTTAAGCTGATTTGGCAGTGAGTGGGGAGAGCCCTGGATCAAGATCAATAGCCCCCCTCCAGGGGCTGGGAAACACAAATGGGACAAGAGAATCTGACACCCCCCACCCCAAGCCAGGACTTTCCAAACAGACAATTCCACAAGATACAGTCTGTCCCTGCAGGCCTCCAGTCTCTAGTGGGATGTCCTGGCCATCTAAACACTCAGCTATGGAGAGAACTCAGAAAAGGAAAGGGACCTGGCCAAAATGGCAGAGCTTACGCCTGCAAGCCAGGCCTCCTGACTCCAAATCCAGAGCGCTCAACCATCCTGTGCTTTCTTCCCCTATCCTATCTCTCCAGGGCTTCAAATCCAGGAGCTTCCCAGCGGTACCGACCAACCAGCAGCTGCTCTCCAGCAATGTGGCCGGGGAAGCAACTTCTGTGTTGGGCAACAGGTTGAAATGGATCAATTGGGAACACCACTGGCTGCTGAGTGGGAGGCTCTGGGTTCAAGTGCTTCCTCTGGCACTTCCTGCCTCTTGTGACCTTGGGCCCATCGCAGGTCAGTTTCCTCTGCTACAAAATGGGTTTACTTGTCTAGATTGTCCGAGGGCCCCTTCCAACTTTGGCCTCCGTGGAATCGGGATTCAAAGAAGGAAGGAAAGACATACCGAGGCACCTGCCTTGGAAGACAAGGGCCGGCCCCCATTCCTGTCCTCCCTCTTGTGTATAAAAATAAGACTCCCCTCACTTTGTCTAGCACACTAACACAGTGTCAGTAAAGAGCACGGGAGCTCGATGGGTTCGATGCTGGCTCCATCAGCCCCTTCTCCATTTAACTTAGTCTCAGGGCTCAATCCCTTCTTGACATTTCATTCAGAAGATATGTATTCAGTCCATCCACAAGCATTTATTAAGCACCTAATGTGTGCCAGACAAGCCCAGCCACAAAACAAAATGAACCAGTGCCTGTTTTGGTCAATTTACACTCTACAGGGAAACAACACACACACACACACACACACACACACACACACACACACAATGGAATAAACACAAGGAAGTTGGCAGGGGCAGAGAATCAGGAAAGGCTTTGAATTGAGGCTCTGAACGCACCAAACTAGCCCTGTGCTAGACAGAGGGGCATCCAAGGATATGTGATGGATAAAAAGCCTCGTTATTAGAGGGTAAACAAGAACCCAATCATTCCTGCAGCAGGCCAAACAAGGGAGGACATCCGTCCCCGGGCCCCGCTCTGGCCCTCCCCGCTCTGCGCCAGTCTGGAAGCCGGGTGGGTGTTGGGTAAGCGATGTGGAATTCAGAGCCCCGGCGAGTAGGAACAAGCCTTCGGAGGCCGCCCCACGAGGCTCAGCCCCATCCCACACTCTGATCCACGGACACACCGTCCTCCCCGACTGGCCCGGGAGGACTCAGCCCTGTAACCGGTTTCTGTTTCCAGCTGTGGCTGCTGGCAGGGGCGGCAGAGTGGCCCACGATGGCACCGGCCAGGAAGGCCTGGGGCTCGGGGCCCCTGCGGCTCCGTGTGAAGCGGGGGACGCCTTCCTGTGCCTCGCTTCCCCCCCATGACTTGCTAATGAGCTTCTCCTCTCCCCACAGAGGCTGACACAGAGCACTCAGTGTTCCAGCGACTGGTGAATAAACACTGGGAGTGCATGCGAGCGCTTGGCCCTCTGCCCAGGGCCACGGTGCAGGGGAAGCGGGCCATTGTGCCCCTGGGAGGGAGAGGCCTGGAAACGCCAGGAAAGCCAGCTCTGCACGGCCCATGCTGAGGGCGGATGCCCAGGGCCTCACCTGCCAGCACAGAAGGCTCTGGCCTTCCTAATCCTGCTTCTACTTGTTGGGGGCAGGCCCTCCTCATGGCCCCCGAGCTGCGGGCCTTCCCAGAACTACGGGGAAGGGGCCCTCGAAGGCACCTAGGCCAGCCCACTCACCTTACAGGGGAAAACTGGGGCCCCGAGAGGTCAAGGGACAGAAGCAGAGCCGCCCAGGGGTTCTTCATCCACTGCCCCACACTGCCTCTTATAATTCCCATCGGGAGCTGAGGGACTCACAGGAGCATCCATTTAGAAGAGAAAGAGACCTTGGTTCCTGCAGCCCTCATTAGAGAGAGGAAAATGCCCTTCATAATTCGGAAGAAGGAAGTCTTATACATCCCTCATTATCCAAAGGAAAATCAGGTCAGAAGAAGGAGGCTCCTGGCCTCCTGTGACCGTACAACAGGGGGCAGAGCTGAGTTTCCTTAAATCTCCCCATTGGGGTCCAGGGCTAGGGTTTGGGAAGCTCTGAGGGAAGGGGCTGAAGCAGTAAATGCTTCGTCACTGATCCTGTGGAAAGGTGACCCGGCCTCATCTCCCTCGAAATGACAAAAACAGCGCAGACCAGGCAGACGGCATGGCGGTGCCGGCGGGCTGTGGATCGGCCCCCTGGGATGCTGACCAGGCCGGCTGCTTCTGGGGAAGCCCCAGAGAGAGAGAGAGACCCTGCCATCTCCCTTCTGTTCCTGCCAAGGACAAGGTGGTGAAGGCTGGAAACCCAGGGTCCTGCTGGGACCCCCCCCAATGGGCCTCAGAGAGACTCCCCTCACTCTGCGGGGGCCACGGGAATCCTCAATTCATCACCTACCGAGCCTGGGGACACTGAGATGGCAATAAATACAAAATAAACAAAAGCCCATGGGGAGAGGAACAGCCCCCAGACTCACCTACGGGAGGGGGCAGGAGGTACGTGGCTCTCTCAGGCACCAGTGGAAGGGGCTCCCCCATCCCCAGGAAATCCCAGGCCGGGCTCCTGTCCCCGGGGCTTGTCTGGCCTCCTCACAGGGGGTCAGGAGGCGTTGCACACCGATCGCCTCGGTCGCTACGTTGTTAGTACTTTCATTATTCTTCTCGGGGGGCGGCATTTTGGGGCAGATGGAGAGCCAGCCCCGAAGTCGGG
Organism: Myrmecobius fasciatus; assembly: GCA_023553655.1. NCBI lineage: Eukaryota > Metazoa > Chordata > Mammalia > Dasyuromorphia > Myrmecobiidae > Myrmecobius > Myrmecobius fasciatus. Next base: position 7,866 of record JAJPUD010034311.1, read on the forward strand.
GTTCTGCCTCGGGCCCCCTCCCGCTGCCTCGGTCACTGGGCCTCAGGCTCAGTCACCATGACTTGGCCAAAGGGGACAGCTGCCTCTGGGTTTGCGCAGGAAGCCCCCACACTGGGAGTCCCCCAGGCCGACAAGAATGGCGGCTCTTCCCTTTGCCATCACAAGGCAAGTGGGCCTCGGGGGCAGCCCCAAGAAACAGGCAATGAAAGTAGCAGAGGATGGCCCGCTGGGCTCCTCCCCAGCTGTGTGACCCCGGGGAGATCCCCGACCCCCTCTGAACACAGGCTCCTTTTCTGCAAAGTGTCCAGAAGTCAGCTCTGGGGCTCTCCGGAGCTTCCTTCTGATCAGTCAGTCAACAAGCTCTGCCCCGCCCCCACACTGACAGGGGGAGGAGCAGGGAGGACCTCTGGGAAGAGCTTCAAAGACAGAAAGGGGGGGGGGGGGGCGGCTGAGAAGTGCGGCCAGAGAGCACTGGCTTAAAGGCAGGCAGACCGAGTTCGAATCCAGCCTCAGACATGACACTTAGGAGGGGTGTGACCCTGGGCAAGCTGCTTACTCCTGATTGCCTCATGTGACAAAAAGGGAAGAGGGACCAAGGGGAGGAGAAGGGCGGCCCGTCCTGTCCCACTGTTCCCCCCTCCCCGGCCTTTGCTTTCATCTCCCTCTAAGGCTCTTCCCTTCTGCCCGGCACCTCACTGCCATTGCTGTTTAATCTTGAGTGTCCCCACTTGGGACAGCCCCAGCCCTGAAGTCAGGAGGACCTGAGTTCAAATCTGGCCTCAGACACTTAACATTCCCTGGCTGTGTGACCCTGGGCAAGTCACTTAACCCCAATGGCCTCAGGAGCCAGCAACCGGAGGCTCCATGACACTGCCCAGAGCCCAGAACAAGGGCCTGGAACAGGGCGGGTACGAGCAGAGTCACCAGCACAAGCCCCGGCTCCCCCTGCCCCACTGCAGGCAGGAGGGCACAGGAGGAAGTCCCGGGGCCCTTCGCTTCTCGGCCCACCGGCTGTGGCCCGCCCCAGCAACAGCAATTCTCCAACTCTCAGCTCTGGCCCCTGGGGAGACACCCGGACACAAGGCCACCAAGGGGCTCCAGAAGCCCCTTCCCTTCCTAGACCCCTTCCCCACTTCCAAGCTCCACCCCCTCTACCCTCCCTCCCTCCCCCCCAGCCCACCGGGGACCACTGCAAGGCTTAGGAAGCCTGACTGGCACATGGAGGCATCTGGAGGCCCTCACTTCACTCTCCACAAGGAAACGTGACTTGGCCAAGATCACAGAAACATAAGCAGGAGGCCAGAATTCGAACCCAGATCCCAATTCCAAATCCAGTGCTCCCAGACTCCTTTGCTTTATAATGACGATTTGATCTCCAACAGTAGAGCATCCAGGAGCCGGGTACACTCAGAAGACTGGGTCTCAGTTCCCTCACTGACTTCCCAGTGACCCCAGGCAGGTCAGAGCTCTGAACCCGACTGACCCTGTCTATAATCAGCAGCAGCATCTCCCCGCCCCTGGCATGGGCACAAAGGACGGTGCCCCGGGTCCCCAGGGCACAGCCCTGAATCGGGCAGCCTCTGCCCAGAAGCATATTGCCCACGGCCACAAGGTCAGCCGCAGACAGACCAGACCTCGGACGCCTGCTGTGGGACCCTGGGCGAGTCCCAGGAGCCAACGTGGCGTCCCAGATGGAGCCCCAGGGCAGCACTCAGATCCTAGCTGGGTCACTGTGGGCGGGCACGCCAGCACCTCTCAGCCACCTGCCGAGCGGTCTGCCAGGCTCAAAGCCAGACAGATGTGCCCTATCTGGGTGTGCCCATGCACACGGGTGTGGGGCGTGAATCTGGTCAGAGGGGAGGGGGAGAACTCCTCATGTGAACCCGGCGGGCGCGCTTCCAAACAGATTTCTACTTTCTTCCTCAAATCTGAGAACCGGCCCGTTCCCGGCCCGTTCCCAGCCTGTTCCTGGCCCATTCCCAGCCCGTTCCCGCAAGAACAACAATAATAATAGACATTTGGGGCAGCTGGATGGTGCAGTGGGTAGAGCTCCGGCCCTGAAGTCAGGAGTTCAAATCTGGCCTCAGACACGTCCTGGCTGTGTGACCCTGGGCAAGTCACTTAACCCCAATGGCCTCAGGGTAAAAGAAAATTATTATTTAAGTTAGCAAAGCTTGCAGACATGATTTCACTGGACAAGGCAGGAGGTGCTCAGGCCTTGTACTAAGGCCTGGAATAAAGGGGTTTCAGAAGCCTCAAGGATGACAAAAGACCCCGGCGAACCCCAAAGATTAAGGCTGCCCCGGAGGGAGGGGGCAGGGAAACATTGCAAGTTCACAGTCTAAGCGGGTTCGAGGCTCTGCTCTGCTCTGCTCCGACACGGAAAATCCTCGATTTCTTAGTGAAGAGCCACAAAAATGAATCCTGGGTTTTTAAGCCAATAAAATCTCTGGTGACCAGAGGCCCTTAGTCCTGTGCTCTGATGCCCCAATTACCAGCTGTTTTCCAGCTGGAGAAGAGCGGCCCAAGGCGGGTTGGCAAAGGGCTGTCAGAGCGGAGAGCTCGGCTCGGCTCGGCCCCGGGGGGCAGAACCAGAGCAGGGCCCCTGCCAAGTCTCTGCCAACTGTGAGAAGCCCCCAAGAGCCAAAGGGGCGGCCGCAGGGGAAGGGGCTTCCCTCTCTGCAGGCACTTCCAGGGAGGCCAGAGGATGTTCTAGCTAAGTCCTAATAAGGGAACCCAGCAGGCTCCCTGAGCCTTCATTAAGCACATAGTAGGTGCTGGGCACTGGGGTAAATGACTTACCAATGTCATTTGATCCTCCCAACACTGCAAGGTAAATGTCCCCATTTTATAGCTGGAAAAATCGAGGCCGCCCAAACTTAAGTGAGTTGGCCAGAGTAAGAGCTAAGACTGGATGTGAAGTCGGGCCTTCCTGACTCCGGATCACGCTGGGGCTCCCAGGGACTCTGCTAGGGACAGGGGCAGAGTCCCAGAAACTGGGTTCAAGGAGAGAGGGAGGGCATTCCAGGCAGAGGGGACC
>JAJPUD010034312.1:0-10904 GCA_023553655.1 Myrmecobius fasciatus
TTTCTATTGGGCTTATATCCCAAACAAATCTTAAAGGAAGGAAAGGGTCCCACATGTGCAAAAATGTTTGTGGCAATGTTTTATAGTGGCAAGAAACTGGAAACTGAATGGATGCCCATCAATTGGAGGCTGAATAAATTATGATATATGAATGTCATGGAATATTATTGTTCTGTAAAAAAACGACCAGCAGGATGATTTCAGAGAGGCCTGGAGAGACTTGCATGAACTGATGCTGAGTGAAGTGAGTAGAACCAGGAGATCATTATGCATGGCAACAACAAGATTATATGATGATCAATTCTGATGGACATGGCTCTCTTCAACAATGAAATGTTTCAAACCAGTTCCAATTGTTCAGTGAAGAAAGCCATATCCACCCAGAGAGAGGGATATGAAATGTGGATCACAACATAACATTTTCATGCTCTCTATTGATGTTTTTTTTGCATTATGTTTCCCTTCTCAGATTTTTTTTTTGTAGATCCAACTTTTCTTGCACAGCAAAATAATTGTAAAAATATGTATACACATATTCAATTTGTCAAGTATTTTAACATAATTAACATGTTAGTAGACTTCCTGCCATCCAGGGGAGGGGTGGGGACTAGGGGGGGAAATTTTGTAATGGAAAGCTTTGCAAGGGTCAATGTTGACAAATTACCCATACTTGTTTTGCAAATAAAAAGCTTTAATAAAAAGAAAGAAAAAAACCATATGAATGTAAGCAATGTGGAAAGGCAATTATAAAAAGGAGAGCTCTCATTGTACATCAGAGAATCCACACTGGAGAGAAACCTTATGAATGTAATCAATGTGGAAGAGGTTTTACAGACTATAGATTTCTTAGTCAACATCAGAGAATACACACTGGAGAGAAATGTGGAACCAATGTTGGAAAGCCTTTAGTCAAAGGGGACCTTTCTTTTGGACATCAGAGAATCCCCACAGGAGAGAAACCTTATCAATGTAAGCAGTGTGGAAGAGCATTTAGGTATAAGACAAGTCTCACTATTTGACAAAAACTGCTGGGAAAAATGAAAATTAGTAGAAACTAGGATTCACCCACACCTAATTCCCTGTACCAAGATAAGGTCTAAATGGTTTCATGATTCAGATATAAAGAGTGATATTATAACAAATTAGAACAAAGGATAGTTTACCTCTCAGATCTGTGGAGAAGGAAGGAATTTGTGGCCAAAGAACTGGAGTACATTATTGAATACAAAATGGAAAATCTTGTACAAACAAAACCAATGCAGACAAGATTAGAAGAGAAGCAATCAATTGGGAAAACATTTTAACATGGAAGGGTTCTGATTAAGGCCTCATTTCTAAAATAGAGAATTGACTCAAACTTATAAGAATTCAAACCATTTTCCAATGAATAAATGGTCAAAAGATATGAAAACACAATTTTTAGATGAAGGAATTGAGACCATTTCTAGTCATATGAAAAGTGCTCTAAATGACTCTTAATCCGAGAAATGCAAATTAAGGCAACTCTGAGGTTCCACTACATACCTCTCACATTGTCTAAGATGACAGGAAAAGATAATGATGAATGTTCAAGGGTATGAAGGAAAACTGGGATGCTAATACATTGATGGTGGAGTTCTGAATTGATCCAAACATTCTGAAGAGCAATTTGGACCTATGCCCAAAGAGCTATGAAAGTATACCTTTGATCCATCAGTATTTCTCCTGGGCCCTATATCCCAAAGAGATCATAGAGGGAAAGGGATCCACTTGTGCAAAAATGTTTGTGGCAGCCCTTTTTGTAGTGGCCAGTAACAAAATTTAGAATCACTGACATTGCCAGAACAGAAGCCCCCCTAAAATTAGAGGACCACAAAATCATATTACATCACTTGGTCCTCACAAGATGAAGCTGGAGAGAGCAAAGTATTTCAGAGGAGGAGAGGACTTTCCCCTCTTACCCTATGGAAGAGAAAAGCCTACAGGGATTCATGGAGTGAGGTGCTCCAAGAGTTACAAAAATCTTAGCCCTGCCCTAAGGGGAGGGACTCCACTCTACAGAAGAATGAAGGGTCAGGACTGGAAATGAAGGTTGGAAGAGGAAGAAATTCCCCTTCCTTTTTCTTTTCTCCTCTCCTCTCCCCACTGCCTCCACCAGCTCCTTTCTCCTCACACTCAGCCACTAATCATTCAGAGCAGAAAGACTGCCCTGCTAAAATGGTCTCACCAGATTAATTTAATGTAAGGAGCCCTATTCTTTGAGCAGGTAGCCCCAAATGGCTCTTGGGAAGAAAGGGATATCTGCACTTTGTAACTGTTAATCCAGATTAGATCGGACCTACTTGTTAAGTGGCTGATCTTTAAGCCTCTGTAAGGAGACCAGAGCTACCCGAGTCATCGAATACAGTCAGTCTAGGGTGTCCAATTGATGGATGCCCAGCAATTTTGTATGCAACATCATTTGGAAATACATCTAATTGAATTGTCATTTGTCAGTAACTTGAATCTAGGATATCATTGTCTTCTAATAGAGGGTCTTGGTGAAAACCTTTGTGTATGAAAGACTGCCTACGAAAAAATGATTTCTATAGGGTGTTGCAATTAGACACTTTCTAAATTAACTCCTCTTTGGATCTAGCTGCCAAATGATGACTTAAACTGCTCAAGAGTGCAATACTTAGCAGCTCTAGAGTATTTGCTTTAAAACAAATAATGATACCTTTAGGTTGGGGAAAGTACAAAAGGGTTCAAAAATTCTCCCTACATGCAAAGTCCTGGGTTTTGAGAGGAGCAGGAGTGGGGGAGGAGGGTTGGGGTAGAGTGGGAAGGGTTTCTTAGAAAAGCTCAAAAAATTTCAATCAACTGAAGGAACAGATAGCTAAAAAAGTTGTCCAATTCCAAGAGACTTCTCAGTATCCAGCATGGTGGTCGTGTTTAGAAGTTTATTTCTAGTACAGAAATGATGTTTATCAGAGAGATTGAACATTGATAATAAAAATGATAAAACTGATATTTATCAGATAGATTGGACATTGATAATAAAAATGATAAAACTGAATCTGGAAGAGTTTGTATGGAAATTATACCTTTGGGCCACTTTTAATCTCAGCAGGCCCTCACCTTGATTCAAAAAAGGGACTCCTTCCTTGAAATGATCACCTGCAGTTGAGAGGGTGAGATAATTTTATTAAAAGACTTGGATAAAACTGAAGGAATAAGAACAAATGTTCTCCAAGTTTACAGTCTCCTTTAAGGTAAGAGCAAGGAGGTGGCAGCACAGAGCACTGGGAGGGGAATCAGGAAGACTCAACTTCACCTGTTCCAATCCTGCCTTAGACACTTTTCAGATGTGTTAGCCTGGCCACCTCACTCAAGCCTGTTTGCCTCAGGCTCCTCACCTATGTAATTCAGTAAGGACGAATTTAGTCATGAGGACCAATGGCTTCCACATGGAGCTAAAGGTATGGGGGTGGGGATGGGGAGTGAAAGGTAATGCCCATCCCCATTTTAAGGATAGAAAAAAAAGCAGAAGTTGGGAGGTGGGAAAACAATATCAATGGTTAAAGGACTAGCAGTATTCTGAGGGCAGGGACAACATGAGTGGTTGAGTTTGAATGTGAGCTGGTAACAGCCCCTTTACATCTGGAACACAGTGATACTTTCCACCTGGATTAACAGACTGATAACAAATGTAATTGTCCCCAAATATCTAGGGACAGCATTTCCAGGAATAGCCTCAGCTTGGTTGCCACAGATGCTGTAGAATTGAATCAGACTAGTTAAACATATAAGAACTCATCAATTTCCTTGACATGAAGTGATTTACAGGAGGTTCTGAGAACAATTCCTTGTGGATTTTATGAAACTTTTCTAAACTTTGTAAAAGTGACTGATGGGAAAAACTCAACTTTTCATTTTTTTTTTTAACACAGTGGTAAAATTATTTTTAATATTATAATATTTTCAAAGTAGAAAACTAATTTTTACTCTATTTTGTTTAAATATTGTTTTAATATTTTAATTTATATTCTTTTTTTTTAAATTTTTTATTTTATTTGCATAACATATGTGTGGGTAATTCTTCAACAATAACCCTTACATAGCTTTCCGTTACAAATTTTTTTTTCCCCCAACTCCCCACCCCTCCCCTAGATGGCAGGATATCCACTACATGTTAATTATGTTAAAATATTGGCAAATCGAATATATGTATACATATTTCCAAACTTATCATTGGTGTGCAAGAAAAATCTTATCTACACAAACGATATATCAGATAAAGGAAACACAATGTAAGCAAACATCAATCAAGGAGTATGAGAATGTTATGTTGTGGTCCACATTTCACATCCCTCTCTCTGGGTGTATATGGCTTTCTTCAGTGAACAATTGGAGGTGGTTTGAAACATTTCATTGTTGAAGAGAGCCATGTCCATCAGAATTGATCGTCATATAGTACTGTTGTTGCCGTGTATAATGATCTCCTGGTTCTGCTCATTTCACTCAGCATCAGTTCATGTAAGTCTCTCCAAGTCTCTCTGAAATCATCTTGCTGGTCATTTCTTACAGAACAATAATATTCCATAATATTCATATACCATAATTTATTCAGCCATTCTCCAATTGAAGGGCATCTATTCAATTTCCAGTTTCTAGCCACTACAAAAAGGGCTGCCACAAACATTCTTGCACATGTGGGGCCTTTTCCTTCCTTTATGATTTCTTTGGGATATAAGCCCAATAGAAATGCTGCTGGGTCAAAGGGTATGCACAGTTTGATAACTTTTTGAGCATAGCTCCAAATTGTTCTCCAGAATGGCTGTATCCGTTCACAGCTCCACCAACAATGCATCAGTGTCCCAGCCCTCCCACAACCCCTCCAACATTCATCATTAACTTTTCCTGTCATTTTAGCCAATCTGACAGGTGTGAAGTGGTATCTCAGGGTTGTCTTGATTTGCATTTCTCTGATCAATAGTGATTTGGAGCACCTTTTCATATGACTATAAATAGTTTTAATTTCATCCTCTGAAAATTGTCTGTTCATATCCTTTGACCATTTATTGATTGGAGAATGGCTTGAATTTTTATAAATATGAGACAATTCTCTGTATATTTTAGAGATGAGACCTTTATCAGAACCCTTAAATGTAAAGATGATTTCCCAATTTATTGCTTCCCTCTTAATCTTGTCTGCATTGATTTTGTTTGTACAAAAACTTTTTAACTTAATATAGTCAAAGTTATCTATCTGGTTTTCAATTAAAAGTTCCAGTTCTTCTTTGGACATAAATTTATTCCATCTCCACAGGTCTGAGAGGTAAACTATATTATGTTCCTCTAACTTGTTTACAAAATCACTCTTTATATCCAGATCATGAACCCATTTAGATCTTATCTTGGTATGTGGTGTTAGATGTGGGTCAAGCCCTAATTTCTTCCACACTAGTTTCCAGTTTTCCCAGCAGTTTTTGTCAAATAGTGAATACTTATCCCAAAAGCTGGGGTCTTTGGGTTTATCAAAAACCAAATTGCTATAGTTATTGCCTAGTTTGTCTTGTGATTCTATCCTATTCCACTGATCGACTACTCTATTTCTTAGCCAGTACCAAATGGTTTTGATGACCGCTGCTTTATAATATAGTTTTAGATCTGGTACAGCAAGTCCACCATCTTCAGCCTTTTTTTTCATTAATCCCCTTGAAATTCTAGACCTTTTGTTTTTCCAAATGAACTTTGCTACTATTTTTTCTAGATCTGTAAGATAATTTCTTGGGAGTTTGATTGGTATGGCACTAAATAAGTAAATTAGTTTGGGTAGTATTGTCATTCAACTTTTCATTTAACAGAGAAAGGAGCACTAAACTTTTGAACTCATGAGTTTCTTCATCTGAAGAGTGGCGGTAGGGGGTGTTTCTTTGTTCTTAAAGAGGACTGATGCCATGAGGGGTGATGTCTTGATTTGCAAGTGAGTTGGATTTAAATGAGGCAGAACTGTGCAAATTCATCAGCCTCCTTCTGTCCTTCAGAGTCATCTGAATCCAGTTGCAAGATCTAGGTCACCCCATTTCCACTTAATGTATATATCCATGAATGGTTCTCAGATTTTAGGGTGCCAGGGTTGTGGTTTTTTCCATTGTTACTCTTGGTACCTTCTGTTAGGATAATTGACATTAGTCATAATTCTCATTAAAGAATTGTGGGAGAAGAGAAGATGAGCTCAGAGTAAGGAAGACTGCTGATGGATGCATAGTCAGAATACTCTACAAGTGTCCTTAAGATGGTAGGACAAAGGAAGGACTCCACCATATTGGAAGGATGCTCGAAGGTGAACTTATGTGAGACATATGCAAGAGTCACATAGGAGGATTAGACATGCATCTGTGTTGTTAGAAGAATTCAAGATGAAAGAGATCATTGATAGGCTGAGTATTTGAGGGAATCACAGTGTGTTTTTTTTCTTGGTTTAGCTCACTTCAATCTGGTAATATACATATCCTTAAGATTTTCTGAATTCTTCATATTCAATAAATATTCCAATATAATTATATACCATAATTTGTTTAGTCTTTCTCCAACTGAAGAGTATTCATTTTGTTTCTCTTTTCCACCTGTATTGATTTGTGCTACCAAAAAAACCAAAGCAAATGAGACTAAACTAAAACACTGCAATCTTAGTGTAGGTAGAACCTGAGTTGATGCCTTGCAGTGGGGTCTCTTGTGTCACCCAAGATGGGCATTTGGTCACCTTTTAACAAATCCTAATATCAAATGACTTCACACCAGCAGGATCAATTCATATTTACACACATTTTTGATTGTGTCTCTTATCCTATGGCCCCATAAAACCACTTCCAACTTTTGGGGTCAATTTGATGTAATATAAGCTGTAACCAGAGTTGAAATCTTTCATTCTTAAAAGCATCTTAATAAAACACACATTTTTTCCCCCTGAATGAAAATAGCAAGAAATCTATTACACTAATTGAACAGAGTTGTTCATTTAGGAAATCTCAACGATGACCAAGATTTAGAATCCGTCATATCTTGCTGCCTCTCCAATCTCCAGGCCTATGCAGAAAGCTTAGTGAAGTAATCTGACCTATTAACCCTAATCTGAAGCTGAGGACCCGCCTATAAGTGGCAGAAGAAGTCAACTGCTGTGTGGCTACTCAGATCCCCCAAAGAATTTAGAACCAGAAGAAACCCTAACTCTAAAATAAATGTCCCAACTCCCATTAAGGGAAATGACTTTCCCAAGATCACAGAGGTACAGAATCCAAACTTCAACCCATGAGCTCTGAATACAAATCCAATCTCCCATGATGCCTTTCAAATAGGTAACCAGGTGAAAAAGAAGGATCCAAATATGCCAAAGAACCTATCTGGTATCCCTGGTCATCTTATACTTTCCTTCCTCCCTATGCCCTTAGGATGATGACTAGAGAAGGATAAATACAGAAGGCATCAGGACCACCACATCTTCTCCCAATGTTCTCAAATGATTCATTTTCCTCCTTATTTTAATACCTTTACCTTTCTTCAGATTTGGCACTAGCCAATCAGATTCCTTATTGAATACAATCATAAGGTTTCTCTCCTGTGTGAATTTTCTGATGTACAATAAGACTTGTCTTATAACTAAAAGACTTTCCACACTGCTTACATTCATAAGGTTTCTCTCCAGTGTGGATTGCCTCATGTGCAGTAAGAGCTCCCTTTTGCCTAAAGGCCTTTCCACATTGGTTACATTTATACGGTTTCTCTCCAGTATGGATTCTCTGATGTCTAGTAAGATCTCCCCTTTGCCTAAAAGTTTTTTCACATTGGTAACATGCATATGGCTTCTCTTCAGTGTGGATTCTCTGATGCTGATTAAGTGATTTATTATCTGTAAAACCCTTTCCACATTGATTACATTCATAAGGTTTCTCCCCAGTGTGCATTGCCTGATGGGCAATAAGACTTCGCCTTTGGCTAAAGGCCTTTCCACACTGGTTACATTCATATGGTTTCTCTTCAGTGTGGATTTTCTCATCTAGACTAAGTGATTTATTGCCTGTAAAAGCCATTTCACATTGATTACATTGATTAGATTTCATTCCAGTGTGGATTCCCTGATGTCCAATAAGACTTGTCTTATACCTAAATGCTTTTCCACACTGCTGACACTCATAAGGTTTCTCTCCAGTGTGGATTCTCTGATGTCTAGTGAGAGGTCCCCTTTGACTAAAGGCCTTTCCACACTGGTTACATTTATATGGCTTCTCTCCAGTGTGAATTCTCTGATGTACAGCAAGAACTTCCCTTTGCCTAAAGGCCTTTCCACATTGACCACATTCATATGGTTTCTCTCCAGTGTGAATTCTCTGATGTATAGTAAGAGCTCCCCTTTGGCTAAAGGCCTTTCCACATTGGTTACATTCATATGGTTTCTGTTCAGTGTGGATTCTCTGATGTTGACTAAGAGATCTATTGTCTGTAAAACTTTTTCCACATTGGTAACATTCATAAGGTTTCTCTCCAGTGTGGGTTCTCTGATGTCTAGTAAGATCTCCCCTTTGCCTAAAGGCCTTTCCACATTGGTAACATTCATAAGGTTTTTCTTCAGTGTGGATTCTCTGATGTTGACTAAGAGATCTATAGTCTGTAAAACCCTTTCCACATTGGTAACATTCATAAGGTTTCACTCCAGTGTGGATTCTCTGATGTACAGTAAGAGTTCCCATTTGTCTGAAGGCCTTTCCACACTGCTTACATTCATAAGGTTTCTCTCCAGTGTGGATTCTCTGATGTACAGTAAGATTGCCCTTTTTTGTAAAAGCCTTTCCACATTCCTTACATTCATATGGTTTCAATGCAGTGTGGATTCCCTGATGTCCAATAAGAGCTCTTCTTTCCCTAAAGGCCATTCCACAGTGGTTACATTCATAATGCTTCTCTGCAGGGTGGATGATCTCATGGGTCACACAGATTTCTCTCCTATGTAAGTCACTGGGACCATCACTCATGAATCTTTGCTTGTGACTTTCTACCACAGAAAGGCTTAGGTCTGCAGTAGTTTCCTTCATTTCAAGTCCCGTCTCGCCTTCTGAAAAAGAACAAAATCATGGGTATACTCTGCCTACGGTATTTGACAAATTAACTCCAGTCACAATGTTTCCCTTTCCCTTTCATTATTAGCACTTTCAATCCTTTCTTCATAGACAGGTCATTTGGTGCATAAATACAAATTACTCAAATTATTTCATGACAATCCTACCAATAAGCATAACAAATTTCCCTGATGACCATTTTTCTTTTTTTTTTTTTCTGTTACATTATTTGTGGTCACTTTCAGAATGTTAACATTTTTTTGTGGTTACCTGAGGTAAAAGTGGTTTTGTTCTGACTGATTATTTTTTTTGAGGTACTACTCATTTCTTTTTTTAAAAAAAATTATCATTATATGCCCCCTGCATATCCTTGTAACAAACAATTCTTTAAAAAAAAATGCATGAAATTATCAACATCTGAAAATGGGTCTCATACAGAAAATTTAGTTTATCATCTTGTAACATGGAAGGTTAATGCATACTCCACTAATTCAACTCTTTCCCTTTTAGAAGTTCACAGTCTCGGGCAGGTAGGTGGCACAGTGGATAGAGCAACAGCCCTGAAGTCAGGAGAACCTGAGTTCAAATCTGATCTCAGACACTTAACATTCCCTAGCTGTGTGACCCTGGGCAAGTCACAATCCCAGTTGCCTCAGCAAAAAGCAAAAAAAAATAAAAATTCGCAGTCTCCCGTGATTGAGACACTGATTCAAGGGATTTGACCCGCAAATTGTTTAGTGGGACCTTAAGGGGTAAATCATTATTTGATTTGGTTTTAAAGATAGTTGGGCTCTCAAACAATATTTCCACCTCAAGAACTCTTTCTACAATGATTTCAATCGATCATGATCAGCAATATACTCTTTTGGGGGACTGTGCAGTGATTATGTAAAATTCTGACCTCTTCTAAGTGCAACATAGTCTTCTGGTTCCTCAACCTGACACAAAATCATTTCCAACATTCTAGAAAGGTTGGACATTCATGGACAAATGGCCACAGGCCTGCAAAGACTCTCAGGGGCTGTCTCTCATTGCACCAGAATAGTTCTCTCACTCCTGGGTTATCTAGCCATCCCATGCATCAAATCTCTAATCACCTGACCAAGATGTTTCCTGGACTTTCATTCTTGGAGCAGTGCTGTCAGGCTACTTGAAAACCATGGGCAAGAGGCAGGGACAGGAGAGACCATCAAAAGAGAGCACAACCCTTCTAGAAAAACAGACCTTCAAGTGCCGTTCAATGAAATGTGTAAGGTTGTTGCTAATTAGAACTTATTCTCTGTTTATCTTACTCTTCTTCTGTCTGGCAGTTTCTCAAAGGAATCACTTGCCAAGGTGGGATGGTCATTCAGTAGGGTTTCAGTGAGAGTATAGCCGCTTTACCAATGGTAGAAAAAATAAAATTATATCTAAAGACAATCTATCCTTTCAAAGATTTTGACTATATAAATATTATTTAAAAAAAAACAGAAAGCAACATTTGCAATTGATCCTTGAGTATAATTGTCAGATAATGCCATATTTGTCATGAGCCAATAGGAATACAAATCTTTTTAGTAATTAGCAATTCCTTTTGACTGGTTAGAGCATAAAGAATGGGAGCTTGTCCAATTCTCCTATTTTCGACTTCATACATGTGTGAGCATTTTCCTCATATTTCTTTCAAAGTCAGAATGCAGTTGGTGGTACAGTGAATAGGACTTTTAAATCATGAAGACCTGAGTTTTATTCCTACTTTATAAACTTGCTAGTCAATTTACAGGATTCCTTGCCTCAGTTTCTTTATTGCTCTCCCCAACTCTCATATTTCCCACTCCCAGTGGCTACTTC
>JAJPUD010034313.1:0-10903 GCA_023553655.1 Myrmecobius fasciatus
ATTTATTTAAAATTTCAATAATATATTTAGTCCTCAATTTTCATTTTTGTAAGACTTTTTCTCCCTCCCTTACCTCCCACCTTCCCAAAAGAGCAAGGAGTCTGATATAGGTTAAATATGTGCAATCCTTCTAAACATATTTCTTTGTCATATTGTACAAGAAAAATCAGCCCCAAAGGGAAAAATCATGAGAAGGAAAAAAAGCAAACAAAAAAGGTGACAGGACTATGTTTTGATCCTAATTCATTCTCTGTAGTTCTCTCTGCATGAGGATGGCATTTTCCATCCCAATGCTATTGAAATTACCTTGAATTTGGTGGATATCTAAAGACCAATCATGCCATCATATTTTGCTCTTCTGACCAGTTGCCTTTCCTGTAGAAATAAGTACTTCTGAGTTTATAGAAGCTAAATATTCCAGTATCCTTGCTACTTGAGGACTGTCAGCCTTCTTTTCTTAACTGTTCAGTGACTTAAAAGAGTCATTCCCAAAATGAACCTAAAGCTACTGACACTAGACACTAAAGGCACTAGACACATCCCCAACAGTAAGGAGTGAGCTTGCCTCGCACAAAGGGGGTGATAGATTCATGAGCAGAGGGCAGTGGACAGTTAAGTTGACTAACTATAGTGTTGAGACTGATGAGGAAGGAAATTGAAGGCAGAGCAGAAGTGATGATCTGAGAAAGTATTGAGGGGTGAGAGGACGGGAGGTTTCAATAAAGGCAAATTATAAATTTAGGAGATCTGAGAATAGAGATGGAATGATAGGCATAGAAGAATGCCATAATTTTCTTTACAGAAATGGAGCCTTTTTGTTAATCGTGAATGTTATATAATTTTTTTCTCTTGTATAGGTGTAATCAAGTAAAGGAATAGGTAATGGGCATTTTAAGGAGGCAGAGGAAATTGGAGGCTGGGGAGTCTGAGGGAATATCACCATGGATATTGAAATATCCTAATAGCAAAGGCAAGAAATGGGGAGTCATGAAAGATGGTAATCCAAGTGCTAAAAAGTCTTTGGGAAAAGGGTCATGCATAATCTGGGACAGAGTATGTAATAGCCACCAGAATTTGGGTTGGGTGGGAAATTGTGATCATAGTCTTCCAAAAAGAAGAGTTTCTTCCTTGATGGAGGTAAAGGAAAAGTCTGAAAATAGAAGTGGGTAACATGGAGAATTATGGTTCTAGGAACTGTATATCTTGTCTTTGAGAATAGCTGCAATCAGTGTGGGGAGAGGATGGGCCAGGGAGGGTATGTCATCTGGGAATTCCAGGTCCCCTTGAGGGCTGGTAGATAGGATTGGAAGAGAAAGACATCCAGGATTCAGGAAAGTTTGTCCACTATGGAAATTTGTTCTCATTTTCCACAAGGTATTTCCAGACAACACAGTGGGAGGGATGGATAAACAGGATTGGAGGGGGTTATCAGTCAAATTAGGTTTGAGGAATCTTGGAGAGGACATAGTAAGAGGTTTGGGGGTAGGTTGTTCTTATGGAGTAGGTGATTAATCTTGGAGTGAGGAAGTAAATAGGAAGGAAGAAAGAGTTAGCCTTCTGTAGAGATGGCAGATGAAATATAAAGCTTAGTCTACAAGGGGTATTGGCCCAAGGAGGTACAAGGTCTTTATTATTCTTACAATGGTGCTGTCTTTTCACTACCCTTCTTTGCCCAGCCTTTGATCTCATGGTAGAACGCTATGGATACGAATCATCCCTAGCTAGATGGTATAGTGGATGGAATACTTGAGCCTGACTCAGGTAAATCTCAGTTCCATTCTAGCCTCAGACCCTTAGCAATTATGTGATGCCAGACAGGTCACTTAATCTTTGTCCACCTTAGTTTCCTAGTCTGTAAAATGAACACAATAATAACACCTACCTCCTAGTGTTTTGAGTAACTTAAAATGATAAGTAAATGCTATTTGTTGTTACTCTTGCTCTGGAGAGATTATTGGCATTCAGGTTAGTTCTGATAATGGGGGGTGCCTGAACTACCCTTCCAAGAAAATTCTAATAAGCACATCCAAAAGCATCTTCCAAATCCCCATCCTTCTGCTTTCAGGCTGCCCAGAGACTGCCCATTCTACTGAGGTTCAGCTCTCCTTGTTAAAGGATACTTCCAGTCCTTGTAGCCTAAATGGGCCTTCCCTCTTCCCCTTTCCCCCTCTTGCTCCCAGTGCTGCCCTTTGGGGCCACACAGGAGAAAGCATGTTGCATCTGTTGTCCATGGTGCTTTTTAGGCTATTTTACTCTTCTCAAAGAAAGAGAAAATCCAAGCCAGTGTTTTTACTTTTGCATCTCAGGGGGAGAATATGCCTTTATTTTATAATATCAACTTTGAAACTGTTTGCTAACTAAAATCCAGGTTTACCTATATTTCTGTGAAGTATCTTTTTTTTTTTTTTTTTTTTTTTTGCTGAGGCAATTGGGGTTAAGTGACTTGCCCAGGGTCACACAGCTGTTACGTGTCTGAGATCAGATTTGAACTCAGGCCCTCCTGACTTCAGGGCTGGTGCTCTATCCACTGTGCCACCTAGCTGCCCCTCTGTGAAGTATCTAGAAAGGAATGATGAGTGTTATTTTGTAATAAATTTCAGTGGAACCCATGACAATATGAAAGAATGTAATGAAAAGTTCATGGTAGCTCACAGCAGTGAGATGGGGTTTTGAAGTACTTTGAGTATGAAAGAGGTTCTTAGGAGAGGTAGATCTTCTTGCCCTATCTTCGCCTAAAAAAAACTCCACTTTTCAATAACTCCCTTTGTTAGGTTACATCTAAATATGTCCACATATCTCTTCTCCATATTTAGACTTAGGAAGGTTTTTTGTTTTCTTTTGTTTTCAAGAAGAATTGATGGCTACTGGTTCATTATGGAAATTACTAGTATAATACTAGAGGCCTCAGGAAAGCTGCTTAGAATTCTTTCTTTCTCTATCAGCTTGGTGAAGACTTTTATTTGCCTAAAGACCTGTTAGAGCAATAACATGCTTCAAGGAATACCATTCTCTCTTTGTATCCTGCACATATTTCACTTTTGGTCTTCACATTTAGCAGCTAATGTCACTACTGGGATTAATCAAAGGGGATATTTTTATTTTATTCTATTATTTATTTAGCTTTTTTATTTTCAAAAGATATGCATGGAGAATTTTTCAACATTGACCCTTGTGTTTCAGATTTTCCCCTCTTTTCCCCATTCCCTTAGATGGCAAGCAATCTAATATATGTTATACATTTTAAAATATTTGTTAAAGCCAATAGATGCATACATATTTATACAATTCTCTTGCTGCACAAGAAAAATCAGATCAAAAAGGAAAAAAAATGAGTGTGAAAACAATATGCAAGTGAACAACATCAAAAAGAGTGTTATGTTGTGATCCACATTCAGTTCTCACAGTCTTCTCTCTGGGTGCAGATGGCTCTTTTCATCACAAGATCATTGAAACTGGCATCAATCATCTCATTGTTAGAAAGAGTCATGTTCATCAGAATTCATCCTCCTATAATATTGTCATGTACAATGATCTCCTGGTTCTGCCCCTTTCACTCAGCATCAGTTCATGTAAGTGTCTCTAGGCCTCTCTAAAATCATTCTGCTGGTTGTTTCTTATAGAACAATAATATTCCATTACCTTCACATACCATAGTTTATTCAGCCATTCTCCAACTAATGGGCATCCACTCAGTTTCCAGTTTCTTGCCATTACCAAAAGGGCTGCTACAAACATTTTTGCACATGTGGGTCAAAGGGGATCTTTTGAAAAGTTATTTAAAGAATGAAAAGATAAATATATAATGATGTCGGGGCAGCTAGGTGGCGCAGTGGAAAGAGCACCAGCCTTGAAGTCAGGAGGACCTGAGTTCAAATGTGGTCTCAGACACTTAACATTCCCTAGCTGTGTGACCCTGGGCAAGTCATTTAACCCCAAATGCCTCAGCAAAAAGCAAAATATATATATATATATATATATATATATATATAATGATGTCCCCAATGGAAGTCATAAACTAGAGTCTAGCTAGAGAGGGGCCTTCCGATGCATCAGGTTAAGGCTGTTGTTCTGTCATTTCAGTCATGTCTAACTCTTTGTGTCCCCATCTGGGGTTTTCTTAGCAGGAATACTAAAGAGCTTTGCCATTTCCTTCTCCAGCTCATTTCACAGGTAAGGAAATGAAGTAAACAGGGTGAAGTGACCTGTCCAGCTAGTCAGTGTCTGAGGCCAGATTTGAATTCAGGAAAAGGAGTCTTCCTGAGTTCAGGCCCAGCAATCTATCCACTGGGCCATCTAGCTTCCCTGAAGCATAATCTAATAACCAACAAATACAATTCTCTTTTTTATTAATGAATTCTATCTGGGAAGATTATGAGTTAATACTCTGGGGATGAATAAAGTCTGAACAATACTCTAGTTGAATAAAATATCTTGGTTTTCTGTGACTGCTTCTCCTGTTATCTCACTGTGCAGGGTATGGAGAACCATATCACTTCTCATCCATTTGGACCTTGCCTACATTAAGCGTAAGAACGTCTAATTACTTAGAAAGGAAGGTTTTATTTTAATGATTCATTTTCATGAAATCATCCTGCGCTTGTTCACCCTAAGATGTCTGCTGGCATGTTTCCATAGTTTATCTATTATGCAGCTGATACAGAGATACAGAAACTTATGGCTATGTCTTTATGCAGGAGAATATTCATGAAAGATATGAGAATGCCGTTTTTACATAAGTGTGGGGGTGGGGAAGTGCCTTCCCCAGGGTATCACTTAGGTCTGTTTCATTCTCATTGTTCTTTTTTGAAAATCATCATTAGAAAGTCCATTGGCATCTGAGCTTCTGTAGATGGCTTGATCCTCAAATGAACCTGGAGAGATACGATGGAAAACATTGAGCTATTTTTCATTGAAAGGCAGGAGATGTGAATTCATCAACTGTCATGGATGAGGAGGCCCTTCCCCTTAGAGCCCCCTGTTGCCTGGAGGCTGTTGCATCAACTCAGCCTTTGGGTTCCCAGGAAAGGCTGACCTGGTGATTCAGGCACTGGCTTCTCCCTGGAGGTTCCTGGGCCTTTGTGCTCTTCTTTAAACACTCCATTCAATAAGTGAAATACCCTTTGTTCAAGGAAATTCACACCCACTCCTCCTCCCTGCTGCCATCTCTGTGCCTTTACCCACTGGTAAAATATCCATTTGTGTCCTAACCTCTGCTTCATGTCTTCACTTCTTTCCAAGCTGTGTCAAGTTCCATCTCCCAGAGCAGGGCTTCTTTACCTTTTATCCTTGTGTAGATCCCTTTAGTAGGCTGGGGAGCGCTAGACTTCTCTTACAGAAGTATAGCAAAAGAAAGTTAATAGGTTGGAATACAATGCTCAGTATTCTACAATTGCACATGCGAGGAGATCAGCCCAGACAGGCCCCTTTTACCTTCTCCATAGGTCCCTACCAGTTAACTCTGATGCCTTAGTTTTAAGAAAGTGAGGAATGATCCAGGCATTAGCTACTTTGAAGGGAGACATCATGAAGATGTCAGGGGAGCCCCCAGTCTTGTTGTGAATGGGTTCCATTCCCTCCCCGGCCCTTACCTTTATGAGCAGTTGGCAATTACATACGTTCCTATGTTACTTGTGGGCCAAGCTAGGGCTTGTCCCACTTATGTGTGAGCCTATTCCCCTGACCCTCATGCTAGATTTGGAGAATTTTCATAAAGACGTAAGAAATAAATTGTTTACATTTAACATGGAGAAATTCTCCCTCCTCTGATCCAGCCCAGACAGCTAGCAATCAGATATAGGTTAACCAATTAATCTTTCTAAAGCACAGATCTGACCTCTCTCTCACCATCACCCCCTCTCAATAAACTCCAGTGGCTCCCTTTGACCACCAGAATCAGATAGAAAAGCCTCTCTTTGGCCTTTACAATCCATCCCTCCCTCACTTTTTGGTCTAATTACTCTGGACTTCCCCCACCAGACCCACATGCATCCTGAGATTCAAGGCCACTGACCACCTTCTTGCACAGACATTTCATCTCTGGATTCTGTTCTTTTGGTTTGGTTGTGTTTTATTCTCCATTCGTGGAATTTTCTTCCTCTTCTTCTCTATCTCTTCTCTTCCTTAGCTTTCTTCAAGTCCCAGCTAAAATCCCACTTTCTACAGGAGGTTTTTCCCTGATTCCCCCTTGATGTTAGCGCCCTCCTTTGGTGTCTGTTCTTTTGGGTTTTCCTATCTGCAACTTTGTTTTCATGTTTTTTTGCCCTTTAGACTGCAGGCATTTTGGGATCATGAATTGTCTTTTACTTTTCTTCTATCTCAGGGCTTAATAGAGTGCCTGGCACACAGCCCTTAATAAATGCTGTAGTCAAACACATGGGGAAGAAAAGGAAGGAAAGAAGGGATGAAATGAGCATTTATTAAACACTTCCTATTTGCTGGCCACTGTGCTAAGTGCTTTACAAATGTCAGCTACCCTGTGAAGTAGTTGCTTTTATTTTCCTCATTTTTATACTTGAGACAAACAGAGGCTCACACAGTTAGTGTCTGAGATTGGATTTGAGCCAAATCCATTCTCCAGCTAGTTACATCTAAGGAGAGAGTCTCTTTTTCTGCATCAGCCAATCACAGCCGTCTTCCTGTGCTAATGAAGTGGTTCATTCTCACCAGTGGATTCCCATGGTTGTTTCTAATGGACAGTTTTCTCTTCTTCATTCTTCATACTTTTTCACAATCCTTAGGAAAATGTATCCAAAGCCCATAATTAAAAGTGATTTTATTAACAAGATGTTAACCCCAAGATGGGGTTGCCTCCTTTTGAACCAACTCCCCAACTTCCACCCACCTAATACCTAGCTCCCTATTGCATCTATCCTACTGCTTCTTCTACCTTCAAACTCCAGAACATAGATGTTTCTTTTTAAGGTCAAGGTCTTATGAGTGATCCAGACCATTGCTTCCCACCCATACCCTCAGGGAGGGAAGCTGGTTGAAGTTGAAGGAGAAGCTGGAGGGGGTGGTTCTTAACCTCTCATCTCCAGGTATAGCTCGAGCGGGAGTAGTCTCCTTGGCTTAATAATATCCCCCTCCTCTGCCCAGTGAGAGGTTATTGAAGGGAGGAAAGAAACCTTCAGGGGTCCAGCTAGGGGACGACTCCTCTGTTCTCCAGTTTTTGTTGCCCCTCTTGGCCTCTACTTGCATTCTAAAGAACAGCTTGGAGACTGAGCCTGCTGGTGAAGCTCAAACACTTGAGGTAGGAGAAAAGCTATAGGAGCTGAAGTGGTTCTCCCTCCCCCTCCTTTCTTCCTCCTACAATACCCACTGTAGCCTCCTTGGCTTCATATCTATGGGGAAGGGTAGGGATTCCTTTCTGGGCTCTGGAAATTGACTGATGTTTTCATTTCCCTTTTTCCAAGGATTCCAGGGCTATGGTTGCATTAGAGTGGTGGCTGACTTTGGATATTCTGACATCATGATATTTGGAAACATGCAGTGATTTACTCAGATATTTAGGGAGGTCAATCGAGTAAGGAACAATGAATGACTTAGCTCAGGAGAAAATCAAACCATCCTTGTAAGTTCTAAAGCAGAAAATGACAGTAAAATTATACCTTCTCTCAGTTCATTCCAAGGCAAGGGTCTAATAGTGGCTATTTACAAAAGACTCAGGGGATAAATATGAGGATGAGGTAACTAGTGGATGAATGTGGAGTTTTATTGGTATAAGGAACTCCAAAGTGAGAAAACTCTACTAGTGCAAATTGGCACCTTCTCTTTAGAGAGTTGGAGCACTAAGAAACAAGGTGACTTACCCAGAATCATCTAGCCTGGATGTGTCAAAGGCAAAACTTCTCCACTGATAGGTCCAAGGCACACAGGGAAGGCGTAATGCTATTCCCACTTTCTTCCACAATTCCTGCCAGTCAGGCAGAGATTAAGTAAAAGAGGACCAAAATCATTTCCAAGCAGAAACTTCATGTTTTTTCTACAGAATAAAATAGAAACAAATAGTGATCAGGATTAGGATTGGGTAGACCAATGAATATTATGGGAAACGTTATTTGGGGTCTCTTGCTTTCTAGATATTGTGGGCCATGTGAATATAATCAAGGTTTACTCCATAATCAGGTTCTATTAGCTTGATAGTTTCCCAATGTGGAGAAACTGGGAAACCTATTTATATGCCAAACTTGTGCAAGAGTCATGAAGATTTGAAAAGCAAATGCATTGGAAAGAATGTGTGGCACATTGAGCATAGGCCTGGACCTTTAGGCCATTTTCCCCTCTATATTCTTTTCTGTTTTTTAAGTAGAGATTTGAAACTGATCCGTATGAGTTTGAAAAATCAGGAGAGAGCTCCATCTTCCTGGCATTTAAGTGTAGGTTCCAGAGGGAGTGAAACATTGATGTCTTGAGGATCATCTTTGAGACCTTAGACCAGTGAAAGTGGAGTTGAGGTCTTTAAAAAGAAGAAAAGAGAAGAACATGATAATTTAAGATGGCAGGATCAAATTAAAAAAAAAACTTAAGGGTAGAAATTATGATTGGAGGCAGCAAAGGAAGGAGATACTGGATTAGGAGGGCCGGAAGATGAAAGAGAAAGATCATGGTTGGGGGGGACAAACTCCTGCAGAAAACAGAAAGGGATTAGTATCCACAGACAAATAATGGAATTTGCTCAGAGGAGAAAATTTAGCATCATGAAGAAAGAAATAAGGTAGGAGACAAAATAAAGTGATAGAGAGATTTTTACATGTTAAATAAAGAAGAAAGGGGGGGCTCAAGAGTGTGGCTTGTGTCTTCTGAATAAAGTAGGAGATCAGGTTCTCTACTAGAACAGATAGGGAGGGATGGTATAAGGGACTTAGGGTAAGAAGATTATGTTTGAAAGTCCCTACAAGGAGGGATAGTTATTCACTAGAGAAAGACCTTGTTAACTTCAAAAGGTCTCAAATACTAGACTTTCCATCAAGATCCTGGTGGTACAAGAGAAGATGTTCTCAGGAGAGATGTTTTGTGTTAACCATTGTTATTTTGTTATTGTGCTGTTGTTGGTCCTTCATTTTTGAAGAGGAACAGTGATATCACAGGGTGATATTTTACTCCTCAGTGAATTAGATGTAAGTAAAACAAAGTTGCACAAAACTGTCAGCTTCACTCTCTCTTCTAGAATAATTGAAGTCCATATATAAGACAAAAGTCAGGACGACTGGTGATGGCCCAGGATGCAGTGGACAACCTTGGTATCTGATGTTTGAAGAAGCTCCAAATGCTCCATGCACCTGCTTCAGCTGCCTTTGTGGCTGTTGGAACAAATTTTTCTCGTGTGCCCATTCCACCAGGAGAAGTCTCCCCATGCTTGGGGTAGATGACCCCCCTCCCAATTCACCAGTGGGTTTGTGGCTCATCAGTTCCCTTCAGTGTATTTTAGCCCATTGGATGCAGTGTGGCTTGCTCCAGTATCTTAGAGCTACCACCTTCTTGGTGAGAGTTGGGGTACAAGATGGATACCGAAAATGGATCAACAGTTTTAAAAAGACTCAGCAAGCCCTCACACCAGAGGTGCTCATCCTCCTTGAACACTCACACACCCTGTTGTTATGATACCACTTTAGTAAATACCAACCACTGAAAGCTTAATTAAGTCAGACTGGCTAATTGATATCAACTGATAATCAATTGAAGGTGGGAGAAGCACACTATGAGGGCCTTGTCCCAATATCCTTAGGATCCATTAGAATCCTAAGGGAAGAAGTGGTTGTTTTGGGGACTGAAACTGTCTATGTAAATGGGGTTTAGAGAAGTGAAACCAGAGCTTGTGCTACATGGGAATTTGTTAGTTGTTAGTTTATGAAGGATACTTAACTTCTTGTATCAAATTCTGGCCACCTGATTGTGCCTTTCTAACTACTAGCTATGTGTCACATTTTTGCAAACTTCACTGTTATGTTGCCCACTTTCTATCATTTCTTTACATGATCTTGTCAAACAATATGTTTGTGTTCCTTAAACATAACCTTTGTATACTTTGTGGTAGCAGTGATCTCTCTGATCCTGTACTACTATCGTTTTTGTAAGTCATCCATTTCTGGAAAGCAATCTACAAACCATAACTCATCCGTTTAACACTTCTTTGTAGATATAGTGTTGATTATGTTCTAGTGGATGCTGCCTATGAAGGACCTTTTGATTCAACTCTTAGATCTTAGACATTTCATCAACTCTGTCTAGATATGATGATTATTTTATCAGCTCATTCTCATGGTTTTCAATGGAGTTCAGTTAGAAACAAATGAACTGAGGTCAAGTAACCTGCTATTATCTTCTTGTATTGAATGTTGTATGGACTATTGCACAGGTGAATAATATAACCTCTCATTTCTTTCTCCCTCTCCTACTTTTCCTTCTCTTCCTCCTTTTCTTCTTCCTCCCCCATTTCATTGGTGGGCAAAATGTCCAGTAGGAAAATCTTTTTCCCTTGAAAAATTAGTAACTCATTTGTAACTTAGCATCTTAGGTAATTGAATAGCTTACCAAGAGATTAAGTGGCTCTCAGCCATATAGCTGGTATCTGTTTGAAGCCAGACCTGAATCCAACTCTGCCTGAGCTCATAGTGAGTTTTCTATCAAGGATTAATATGCGTCCTCTTCTCTTTATCATCATTATCATCACTGCTGCTGCTGCTGCTACTGTGTAATGTGTAGTGTGAGAATCAGGGGGATGTAGTGGAAAGACTCAAGTCCTGTCTATCTTATATACTGGCATGAGAAATATCAATTAATTCCTTAGCACTTCAGGCAAATCTGGAAAATTTTAAATTGTAGAAATACTTTGCATTGGTTGGAGAGGTTTTCTCTTCAGTGAAGGTCCTACACTAATTACATTGGAAGTCAAAACAAAAAAAAA
>JAJPUD010034314.1:0-10903 GCA_023553655.1 Myrmecobius fasciatus
AGTTCTTTCCTTTTTACCTTTTTATGATTCTCTTGAGTTCTGTATTTGGAGGTCAAATTTTTTGTTCAGATCTAGTCTTTTCATTAGAAATAGGTGAAATTCTCCTGTATCATTGAATGACCATCTTCTTCCTTGGACGATGATGCTCATTCTAGCTGGATAACTTATTCTTGGTTGTAATCCAAATTCTTTTGCCTTTCGGAATATCTGATTCCAGGCTCTTCTATCCTTCAATGTGGAAGCTGACAGATCCTGTGTAATTCTAATGACAGTTCTTCAGTATTTAAGCTTTTTCTTTGTAGCTGCTTGCAATATCTTTTCCTTGGTGCGATAGTCCTGAAATTTGGCCACAATATTTCTTGGGGTTTTAATTTTGGGGTCCCTTTCAGGAGGTGATCGGTGAATTCTTTCAATACCAATTTTGCCTTTTGATTCTAAAACATCAGGGCAATTCTCTTTCACGATTTCCTGGAAGATAGCATCAAGGTTCTTTTTTTCATTGTGGCTTTCACGGCGTCCGATAATCCTTACATTGTCTCTCCTAGATCTATTTTCCAAGTAAGTTGTTTTTCCTAGGAGATATTTCATATATTCTTCTATTTTTTCATTTTTTTTGTTTTTGTTTGACTGATTCTTGAAGTCTTATTGAGTCATTTATTTCTATTTGTTCAATTTTAATTTTTAGAGTATTTTTCCTTCAGTTATCTTTTTTAGCTCCTTTTGTAGCTGGCCAATTGAATTTTTTGATTCAATGCATTCTTTTTCCATTTTGCCAATTTTATTTTTCAATGAATTGTTGTCTTTTTCCAATTCAGTAATTTTGTTTTTCAGTGAATTGTTGTCTTTTTCCAATTCGCCATTTTTATTTTCCAGTGAATTGGTGATTTTTTCCAATTCACCAATTTTATTTTTCAGTGAATTGTTTTCTTTTTCCAATTCACCAGTCCTGTTTTCCAGTTTTTGACATCTCTGTTGCTCTGATCTCAATTTATTTCCCCATTCTTCTTCTAGCTCTCTTTTGAGATTCTTTATGCAATCTTCCAGGTAAGCCTTCTGGTAGGGAGACCAGCTTAAGTCTGCCTTTGTGGCTTCATCTGGGATTGTTTTCAGAATCTCAGGATCTGGGGACTGCTCTATTTTTTCTCCATAAAAGCTGTCTATGGTGAGAGCTCTCTTCTGCTTCTTACTCATAATTTTGAGTTGAGGTATCAGTCACCAGCACGGAATATTGCCTCAGTTTCTATTTGCCCTGGGGCAGTTTGCCAAGTTGACTTCTGGTCTGAGGCTGGTCAGGCTAGATCTGCACTAGGACCATGCTTTCAGCTGCTCTCAATCCACCCTTTACCAAAGGCAGATCTGCCAAAGCACCTGCCCGCAAGCAGAGCAAAGTGGCCCAGGCGTCTCCCAGGGGCTTCCTGGTTGCCTAAAATCAGCCCCTTTATTGCAGCCCTGACTTCTGCCCCCGCTGGCATCTGATAGTGACCAGTGGCCTATTTCCCTGAGGCTAACCTTCCCCTGAAGTTTTTTCAAAGTAGATTGTTGATAGAAGTGTGTTGTAGTCCAAGTGTTTGGTGGAGCCCTCACTCCAAAACCAGTTTGGAGGCTCAATTTGGGTCTGAGGGAATGTCTCTGTAGCTCACAGAGAATGCTGTCTGCAATTCTCTATCTTGGCTCCGCCCCCCAATATAATATATGTTAAATGCTTTGCAAAGACCAAAGCACCACATAAATGTTGGATTTTTTTTTCATTTTTATTATATTTGGT
The DNA here is from genome assembly GCA_023553655.1 of Myrmecobius fasciatus. Classification (NCBI taxonomy): domain Eukaryota; kingdom Metazoa; phylum Chordata; class Mammalia; order Dasyuromorphia; family Myrmecobiidae; genus Myrmecobius; species Myrmecobius fasciatus. The sequence goes on from JAJPUD010034314.1 coordinate 1,766, forward strand.
TGACAAATATAGAAAATGTTGGAGGTGAGAAAAGAATATCACATAACTACTTTCAACTTTCTGAGAAAATTGTACTACTTGACAGCTACCATAATGTGTCCGGCTTTCTTCCATCTGTGATTATTGGTCCACATAATTTTCCATTCCTGGAATTCCCATTCTCATTTCTGGAATTTCTAGAAAATCCCATTCTCATTCTTATTCTTTTTAAGACTCAATTGCGTTACCGCATTTCCCAAAAGACCTTCCTTTTCAAATCAACCAATCAATCAACCCATTGGATTATGAGTCCCTTAAAATTATGGGTTTGTCTTTTTCTTTTATTTGTATTCCTGGAATTTAACACAGTACCTGGAACTTTTAAGATACTTAAAGTTTTTTTTTTTTGAGTGACTACTAATTAACTTATTATTAAACAACTTTAGAATGTTTATTGCAATCCAGGAACTGTATAAACCTTTGGCTGGAAATACAGAATCAATAATCTCTACTTTTGAGGCATTTCCATTCTATTGGAGGGAGACAACATATAAATAAATAGGTATGTAAAAATGTGGGTAGGACACTAGCAGTTGTCAAGAGTCATCATGAAAAACTTCATACATAAAATATTCCTTAAGCATAATTTTTAAGAAAAGAGAAGCTTCTAAGATGTTGATATGTGGTAAGAATACATTGTGATTATTAGGATGAGCTAATGTAATGACATGAAGGAGAAAAAATGAGTTCTATGTAGAAAGAACAGAAAGGAAGATAGTTTGACTAAACTGCAGGATATAGGGAATGAATAATGCATGATAAAATTGGAAAGATAAGTTGGGACCAAACACAATAGGGAACTATTGTAGCTTATAAACTTTAGGAAAGTTATATGATCATTTGTATAAAAGATGAATAGGAAAGGGAGACTCATTAGGAGAATACTGCAAGATTCCAAGTAAAAGTTGATGTAAGCCTAAATTAAGGCAATAATTATGTGAGTAGGGAGAAGACAAAAGCAAGAAATGTATTGATATAAAAATGACAATATTTGGCAACTCAGATATGGAGTGAGGAATGAATGGATGGATAAATGAATAAATGGATGAATAAGTAGTTTGCTTTGTGTCAGGCACTATGTTGAGTACTGAAAATACAAATACAAAAGGCAAGACAGTTCCTTCCTTCAAGAGCTCATATTCATTTAGGGGAAGATAACAAATGCAGTTATCCCTCATCATTTTAAAGTCATGGGTTGGCATAAGAAATGAGATGGAATTTTTGGAGAGTTGTACAGATGTTGCAAATGATAGAAAAAGGCCAGCAAATAAAAATGTTTTAGAAAATAAAAATTTCATAAAATATATGTGTAGTATTGTATAATATCAACTCAAATTTTACAATAAGATACCATAAATCACCAATAAAGAAAAAAAAAGAACTTCAGACTTCTTCTTTGGTATGAAGGGAGGATCAAAAAGATTTTCCATATTGTTCCATGCTCCAATAGCCATGATAGTGATTGGGCTGATGGAGCAAATGATGTAGTTGTCGTAGGAACCAAATGATGATGTTATTTAGGAGAGCAACAAACGTTGGGAAAAATTCACACTGGCCATTTTCTTTGATAAAAGGTAGATTTATTGAGGAGAAGAGGTTACAGATAAAATAAAGAGATACAATAGAAACCAAAAATAGTAAATATGAAATAGAATGGGAGACAATATAGTTAGCAAGAAAGGAGTTTTAATAATGATGGGAAAAGGCAATTCCTTAATGGAACTTGCAATTACTCAGGAGAAAGAAAACAACATCCCATGAGATTGCAGTATGCACTTAGCTGAAAAGACTAAATCCTAAAAGGAATTTAGCACCATAAAAGAGTTAGGTGTAAGAAGAAAAAAAGACATCATAAGGCATGGTGAGGTTTGAGAGGGGAGAATAATGAGTATTTGAGAAGAGAAACACCTCAGGGTAGGAGTGAAGGGAAAGATACCAGGAGAAAGAGTGGGTGGTGGACTGACCCAAGGGATTCTGCAAAGATGGTGTGGGCCATAGACAAATTTTATAGGGGAAATTTAACCTCAGAGACATGATTAAAATTTCTGATGGGACATAGCTGGGCTGCCTATAACATCCACAAATGGTGAGCCTCAGGATTTTGACATAACTTGCATTTCTTCACTGGCCACAGCAAGGTGGGACTATAAGATTAAACTGAACCCCTTAGTGTCCTTCCCTGTTTGCCTCAGCGAAATATTTAAGATTTTCCCTGCCAAATACAGCTTGGATGGTTATCCAGGACCTCATCAATAGGGAAGGGATAACTGTGTAGGGGTTTGATATGGAATCAATATCAAAATGTAAGAGGAGCCAAATGAAAAAAAAGGTTGCAAGTCTGAATGACAAGAAGGATGAGAGGACACAAAATTATAGAATGAGGTTTCCAAGAAAGCAAAAGCAAAAAATACATAAATAAAAAACCCACCTTGGAAAAGATAAGGAAAACATAAAATAGAGACGATATACTCACACAAAACCTTTTTATATTCTTATTGTAGGTCACCCATAATCATATCTTAACCTACCTTTTCTTTTACTTAGCACAGCAACTGGCACAAAAAGGTTCTTTTTTTTTTTTGCTTTGGCAATTGAGGTTAAGTGACTTGCGCAGGGTCACACAGCTAGGGAATGGTAAGTGCCTGAGACCAGATTTGAACTCAGGTCCTCCTGACTTCTGGGCTGGTGGTCTATCCACTGTGCCACTTAGCTGCCCTAAAATTTTTCTTAATAATGCTAATGAAAGGACTTTCCAAAGTTATCTAATATAACTTCCTTATATAAAACCTCAATTTCTGTCAGTTTGGTGTGTTATGTCCCCCAAACAAGAATACGCTATTGCCTTTTTGCCTTTGCTGCCAGTCATTCTTTTTATTTGGATAGATCTGTCTCTTTAGTCTATCAATCTTATTGATCAATCCTATTCATTTTTCAAAACTGAAGAAAAATTCTGCCTCTTGAAAGAGTCCCTGATCAAGACCTTTTGTAAAGTAATCCCTTCTTCCTCAGAATTACAAAGCCTATTTTCTATCTAGTCTTTCAACTTTTCTAAAAATCAAAACTGGTTCCCTTTGAAGGAAATTGTGTGAGTTCTACTTTCAATTAGCAGACAGTGGTAATCAAGTTATGTTATTTACTTAATCTTAACAGTAATTTTAACTAAAGTTCACTAATTATAATACATCTGGCTATTTAGTGTTTGGAAGTCAGCATGATGATTTAATTAGAAAAATTGCTAAAAGTTAATTTTATTGGAATACAATGGATTTTTTTTAAAGTCTAGAGAGCCTACACCAAGCCTTTTTTTCTTACTCAACACATTTGTTTGATTAAGAGAAAAAAATTGGGTTTTGCATTAATTAATTCTTATAGTGTTTCCATTAACAAACTCCTGAACTTTGGCAAATGACAATTATTTTACTTTAACTGAAACTAAATATCTATGCAACCCTATTTATATTTGCTAATGGAAAAATACAAAATTAAGCATTTCATATAAGACACAGATATTCAAGATTCAGTCATTCATGAATTCAAACACATTTTCTTCAAATAAATAATAATAAAATAAATAAATAATAAAAGTAATAATGATAAAGTAATAAAAAGGCATGTTTTAATTATATTTAATTTCTTGTTATCTAAACATATGTACATATGTTAGATGTATTTTGCATAAAAGATGGGACATATTTTCAATTCTTATATTTCTGTATTTGAAACATGCTATACTGGCTGCATCCTACCTTCACAAACCTGACTCATAGATGATTGGCAATAGAGGAATATCTTTTTCAATTTCTGCCTTCAATAAGATATTTATCCAGTTAATGTTGACAATATGGCACCTTAACTAAAGACAACTAATTATAAAAGTGCAGTTTCTACTATTGGGTGTATATAGTCATGACTGAATTATCCTATCCATTCACTTACCTCTCTCTTCTCCTTTGAAGAAGATATCAATTTCACTGATTAAAAAAGTTTCAGATCAGGAGATCTGTGTACCAGTGGAATTATAGGGTACTTAAAATAAAGCAAAACAAACACCAAAAAGCTTTAAAATACTAAAGTTTATATCTAGTAACTAGATAATATGTTCAACAATTTAAAACTCAGTAAACGTCAGGGTAGTATAATTAAAATTCAAATAACCCATACTTTTAGCAAAATTTTTCTTCAATGATGAGGACTGATTTCTCCAAGTTCTGTGTCTGTGTGGAGTTAGAGGCAGTACATGGGGAGGGATAGGATATGCAGAATTGCTAAAGCTAGAGAAAAGAAAGATCTTGTATTATAGTTTCTAACTTTAAGAGAGCTGATAAGCATTTCCAGACTCTTCAGTCCTTTCAAAGAAAAAAACTATGGGAAGAAGCCAGGACAGCTAGGAATATCAGGTATGTCCCTATTCCCAGAATATTTCATGAAAAATTTCCCCTTCGTTGAAATCTCACACTTTTTCTTTGCTGAGCTGAATTATTTTGTTCTCAATAATCAAGTTTTTCATCCTTGTACATTATTTAATATATATTCTTTTATGAATACTTTATATCATTTTTATTTTCTGTTTTGATAAATTGGTTTATTTGTTATTTGCTATATGTGGTCATTGATGAACTGTCATCTAATGGGAAGGGAGTCAAGTTTTACATAAATAGCTTGGTATCCTCCATCCTCATTAAGGATTAACAATAAAAAGCACAACTGAACCTAAAAAAAAGTCCCCTAGGCCAACAATATTTACAAGAGTAGATAGAGAAAATTATGGTGTAGTACACAAACTGTGTACTACTGTACATACTGTAGAGAAAAATATATATTAGGAATATAAAAAGTCTTAGAGTCAGTGATTTTGAGATATGAGTTGTGACAGAATAATAGAAGAAAACTGAATTTATAGCCAACATAATTTATTTTCTTTAAATACCAGTAAATTTTGGTGTTGTGGTATTGGGGGCTTTGTGAGGCAAAACAAGAATGATGTAATGAATTCAGTACTAGGAGCATTTTCTTTTCCAAATATATAGTACAAAGATAATTTGTAACTATTTTTGAAAGAAAAAAAAGATATGTCTAAAAAAGAGAAAAAAGAAACCTAATCTTATTTTCAAATTAAAATGAGTGCTTCTAACATAGGAGGGTTTACCTCTTAGATCTGTGGAAGAGGAAGGAATTTGTTACCAAAAAAGAGCTAGAGATCATCATTAATCACAAAATAGATAATTTTGACTATATCAAGTTCAAAAGTTTTTGTACAAACAAAACTAATGCAGACAAGATTAGAAGGGAAGTAATAAACTGAGAAAACATTTTTACATTCAAAGGTTCTGATAAAGGCCTCATTTCTAAAATATATAGAGAATTGACTCAAATATTTAAGAATTCAAGATTCTCCAATTGATAAATGGTGAAAAGATATGAAAAGACAATTTTCAGATGAAGAAATGGAAAGTATTTCTAGTCATATGAAAGGTGCTCCAAATCACTATTGATCAGAGAAATGCAAATTAAGACAACCCTGAGGCACCACTACACACCTGTCAGATTGGCTAAAATGACAAGAAAAGATAACGATGATGTTGGAGGGGATGTGGGAAGGCTGGGACACTGATCCATTGTTGGTGGAGATGTGAACAGATCTACCCATTCTAGAGAGAAATTTGGAGCTGTGCTCAAAAAGTTATCAAACTGTGCATACCCTTTGATCCAGCAGCATTGCTATTGGGCTTATATCCTAAAGAAATCATAAAGGAAGGAAAGGGCCCCACATGTGAAAGAATGTTTATGGCAGCCCTTTTTGTAGTGGCTAGAAACTGGAAACTGAATGGATACCCATTAATTGGAGAATGGCTGAAGAAATTATGGTATATGAATATTATGGAATATTATTGTTCTGTAAAAAACGACCAGCAGGACGATTTCAGAGAGGCTTGGAAAGACTTACATGAATTGATGCTGAGTGAAATGAGCAGAACCAGGAGATCATTATACACAGCAACAACAATACTATATGACTATCAATTCTGATGGACATAGCTCTCTTCAACAATGAAATGTTTCAAACCTCTTCCAATTGTTCACTGAAGAAAGTCATATACACCCAGAGAGAGGGAGTGAAATGTGGACCACAACATAACATTTTCATGCTCTCGATTGATGTTTACTTGCATTGTGTTTGCTTTATCTGATTTTTCTTTCTTGTAGATATGATTTTTCTTGCACAGTAATGATAAGTATGGAAATATGTATACATATATTCGATTTGTCAAGAATTTTAACATAATTAACATGTAGTTGATATCCTGCCATCTAGGGGAGAGGTAGGGAGTAGGGAGGAAAATTTTGTAACAGAAAGCTTTGTAAGGGTTAATGTTGAAGAATTACCCATACATATGTTTTGCAAATAAAAACATAAATTAAAAAAAAGAGATTGGCTAAGATGACAGGAAAAGATAATGATGAATTTTGGAGGAGATTTAGAAAAACTAGGACACTAATACATTGTTAGTGGAACTGTGAATGGATTCAACCATTCTGGAGAGAATTTTGGAACTATGCCCACATGGCTCTCAAACTGTGCATATTCTTTGATCCAGCAGTGTTTCCATTGGACTTATATCCCAAGGAGATCATAAATGAGGGAAAGAGACCCAGATATGCAAAAATGTTTGTGGCAGCCCTTTTCGTAGTGGCAAGAAACTGGAAATTGACTGGATGTCCATCAGTCGGAGAATGGTTGAACAAGTTATGTTATATCAATGTTATGGAATATAATTGTTCTATAAGAAATGATCAGCAGGATGATTTCAGAGAGGGCTTGAGATACTTACATGAACTAACGCTAAATGAAATAAGCAGAAACAGGAGATCATTGTACATGGCAATAGCAAGATCATAGAATGATCAATTCTGATGGACATAGTTCTTTTCAACAATGAGATAGATGATTGAGGCCACTTCTAATGATCTTGTGATCAAGAGAGTCATCTACACCCAGAGAGAGAGAACTATGGGAACTGATTGTGGATCACAACATAGTATTTTCAGTCTTTTTGTTGTCTGCTTGCATTTTGTCTTTCTAATTAATTTTTTTTTCCTTTTTGATCTGATTTTTCTTGTGCATCATGATAATTATGGGAAAATGTATAGAAAAATGTTTAACACATATTGGATTACATGCCATTTAAGAGAGGGTGTAGGGAGAAAGCAGGGAAAAATTTGGAACACAAGGTTTACAAAGGTAAATTTTGAAAATTATTCATGCATATGTTTTGAAAATAAAAAGCTTTAATAAAAATAGTGAAGAAAGAGCCAAGATGACGGAGTGAAAACGTGACTCTCTGCGTCTCCTCCGATCTTCTCTCAAACCAACAATAAAATAAGGCTTTGAGCTGATCTTCAAGTCAACAAATTTAGAAATACTTGGATACTGCTTGCTGTTACCTCTGAATAACTTCACATCAGGTTTGTCTATCTCTGACAGAGGGATAAAGAGTGGTGTAGGCCGGAAGTGAGGGTGGGACTCAGCTCAGCTCATTGTGGCAAAAACACCAAACTCCAAACTCCAAACACCTGGAGTTTATCTGAGGCACTCGGGACACTCTGCCCAGATTGGGGGCAGGTGTTCTGGCAGACTTGCCTTGTTTAAGGAGTAATTCGGACTTAGTCCTAGCCCCCACCGGCCCAGCACCTTAAATTAATTGGCCAAATTGCCCCAGGGCAAGGAGCTTTAGCCAAGGTTTTTACAAACCTTAAAGAGATATACACGCTGTTTAAAAAAAAAATGAAGAGGCAAAAGAGAGCTCTCACCATAGACAGCTTTTAACAAGACAGAGAAGGGTTGACCCCAGATTCTGAGGTTCCTTTAGACAAAACCTCAGAGGATGTTATTAAGGACCGTCACTGGTCCCCTTTTCAAAAGGACTTTCTGGAAGATTGCATTAAGAATCTCAAAAGAGAGTTGGAGGATAAATGGGAAAATAAACCGAAGTCAGTGCAAGAAGCCCTCCAAAAGAGATATGATAAAAACACCAATTTATTGAAAAATAAAATTAGTGAAGTGAAAAAAGAGTGCAATGAACAAATTGGCCAGTTAGAAAAGGAGTTTAAAAAGGTAACCGAAGAAAACAACACTTTAAAATTAAGAATTGAACAAATGCAAGTGAATGACTCAATAAGACTTCAAGAATAAGTGAAACAAAAACAAAAAAATGAAAAATTAGAAGAAAATATGAAATATCTCCTTGGAAAAACAAATGACTTGGAAAATACATCTAGGAGAGACAATCTAAGAATTATTGGACTTCCTGAAAGTCATGATGAAAAAAAGAATCTAAATACCATCTTCCAGGAAATCCTGAAAGAAAACTGCCCTGAGATTGTAGAATCAAAGGGCAAAATCACCATTGAAAGAATTCACTGATCACCTCCTGAAAGAGACCCAAAATTAAGACCCCAAGAAATATCGTGGCTAAATTTCAGGACTATAGCACCAAGGAACAGATTCTGCTTGCAGCTAGAAAGAAACAATTCAAATACCAAGGATCAATAATTAGAATCACACACGATCTATTAGCCTCCACATTGAAGGATCGAAGGGCCTGGAACCAGATATTCCAAAGGGCAAAGAAACTTGGATTACAGCCAAGAATAACCTATCCAGCTAGAATGAGCATTATCCTCCAGGAAAAAAGATGGTCATTCAATGATATAGGTGAATTTCACCTATTTCTAATAAAAAGACCAGATCTGAACAAAAAATTCGACATCCAAACACAGAACTCAAGAGATGCATAAAAAGGTAAAAAGGAAAAGACTCTTGAGAACTTTATTTTTACTAGGGGGATACTTAAAGTTTAGGGGTATAATTAACTAGATATTACTTTGATAATATGAAAAAGAGAACCAGAGGGGAAAAGGTTGTCATACTGGGGAAAAGAGGGAAAAAGTGGTAAAATAAGATCTAAAAAAAAAAGACGGTAAAAACAAGGTAAAATCTCTTGAAGAGGCAAAGAAAACCTAGTATAATTGAGAGAAAGAAGGGAGGGAGATGAGCATTGTGTAAATCCTACTCTCATCAGGTTGGGCTCTAAAAGTGTA
>JAJPUD010034315.1:0-10903 GCA_023553655.1 Myrmecobius fasciatus
GGGAGTTTGGAAGAGACAGACAGACAGATAGAACAGACAGACAGAAACAGAGAGACATAGAGAGAGGAAGAGAGACAGAGAGAGGGAAGAAAGAAAAGGGAAAGAGAGAAGGAGAAAGAGAGACTGAGAGAGAGACAGAGTCTGAGAGGGAAAGAGGGAGGGAGAGGGAAAAGAGGAAAAGGGGAGGAAGAGAGAAAGGGGGTAAGGAAGGGAAAGAAGGAGGGAAGGAGAGAGAGGGAGAGGGAGATAAAGAGAGACAGACACAGAGAAACACAGAGACAGGGAGAGAGAAAGAGAGACAGAAAGAAAGAGAGAAGGAGGGAGTGGGAGGGAGAGAGGGGAGGGGAAGAGAAGAGAGTTGCAGAGTTCTTATGAGCTGGGAACAAATCTTGCCTTACTGACTCACAACTGCTTCCATGACTGAGAGTGCCCCCCCCAATGGATCTATAAATTTGTTTTTAATGGGGCCTAAATAGAATATGACATAATAATGGTAGATTAAGGTATTCGGTTGACTTTACCTCTAAGGATAGCCTCCTGTGGATTTATGGACTTAAACTATGTAAATCACCTAACTTAAACAATTAGCTTCAATGTTTCTGAGCCCAGTTAAAATGATTAAAACTGAGAGGGGCAGTGTAGCATAGTGGAGAGAATACTGGATTTGGAGATTGTGAAATCTGGGTTTAAATGCTGCCTCAGACATTTAAATAGCTATATGGCCATTTAACCACTCTGTACCTCAACTTATTCCTCTGTAAAATGAGAGTTGAACTCAATGACATTTAAGAACCTTTCCTTTTTATAATTTGTGAAGACAGGCTTTCCAAATAGTTGATTGTGTGATTGATGAAAAACTGATATGATAAAAAAAAAAAGACAGAATTCTCCAGTGAACTGTATTATTTGCAATTTGCACTAGGAATAAAAAAAATGTTAAGGGTTGGAATAATCAATCAACAAATATTTAATACCAACTTCAACAATATAAGCTAAAAAGCTTACTTTGACATCTTTTAAAAATGTCTTTGAAAGCATGAAAATTATACTTGCTTATTTTTAAGTTTTAGCTCAGCAGCAATATCTTGAAGATGAAAATAATTATTTTTATTACCTTGATGAAATGTAAAAATAAAATAGAATGCTTCCAGATACACAGATGATGATGCAACAATTGAAGTCATTAAGCTTCATTGAGCTTTCTGAGGTGTTTATGATTCAGGATGATATTGCTTTTACTGAATTTAGGTAGTTCTCTGGGGATAACATCAGTAATCTGTCTGAATTTTCTATTATATTTAACACTGAGAATAAAAGAAAAAAAAGGCAATTAAAATTACAATTAAACCGACCCTTAAAATAACTATGAGAAGTAAGTTTATAAGTTTTCCAGAAGTTGTCTGTTAAGAGTGTTAAAAAAAATCTTCAAAGATAAATTATTACATTCTTACATTTTGCTTTAATTCAAGATAATCATCAAGATACCAAAAAAGGCACTGCCATAATGAACAACTGTGTAGCTTAATGTATAGAGTGCTGGATCTGGAGTCTTTGTGAGTTCATATATAATCTCAGATACTTACTAGATGTGTGACCATGAGCAAGTCACTTTATCCTGTTTATCTCAGTTCTTCATCTATAAGATGAGCTGGAGAGAAAATGTCAAACTATTCTATTATCATTATCAAAAAAAAAGCCAAATAGGGTCATAAAGAGTCAAACATGAGTGAAAATGACTTTGTATCACAATTGCCTTAATGGAGAAATTGTCTGGTGGTAAGAACATCTGGGACCAAATGCTGCCTTATGGGTTCTTAGTAGGTCAATGGTTCAACCTTTATTAGGATTTAATGACCCCTAAAATCCCTTTCAGGAAACTAGGTACAGTGGATAGAACACCAGGTCTAGAGTCAGCAATAAGTCAGGAAGACATTCACATCTGGTCTCAGACACTTCCTAGCTAAGTCACTCTGGGCTAATCACTTCAGCCTTTTTGCATCAGTTTCCCCATCTGTAAAATGAGCTGGAGATAATGGCAGTCTACTAAATTATCTTTGCTAAGAAAACTCCGAATTTGGTTAGAGAGAGTGAATGACTTAGCCACAAAAGTTTCTTGTGGTCTATATCTACAACACTAAGAAAAGTCACTCATTTCCAGGAGGTCCTATGCCTAATAGCCCTCCCTCCCAGCCCTACATCTATGATCTTATGAGATCTCCTTCACCTGATTTTGTCATGTTCTCCCTGGTAAGTTGTCAGCAAAAGGAAACTTGTCTAATATCATTTTAACAACTTCTCCTAGGACATCATTCCTTTTTTCTTTTGCTAAAATTCCTGCTTTAATAATGTCTTAGTATTTCTAAGTGCTTTGGAATGAGTATTCTGGTTTGATGAGGGACTGCTCACTGACCAGTTTGACTGGTAAGTTTTTATTTTTCCCCCTCCTGAAGAGATGCCAAGCTTAATGAGCAAAGAACAATGAGTTTATCATGCTGGATGATTTTCACAGTGGGTTAAAAGGATAGGGTTTTTATGTAACAGCATCTAGGAATATAAGACAAAAAAGGAGAAAAAATAAAAGCAGCCAAAAGTGAAACTGGGACTTGTTTGTTATTTATTTCCTAATTGATTTTTTTTCTAAAGCTGTAGGAATAGTTCCTGAGATTGTGAACAAGATTTTAAGAACAATAACAACAACAACAAAACCCAAACCTAAACCTATATTAGAATTAGTATCAGAAGAGGAGAAAAATAATCCCTCTAAAAATATTTCCTGTCTTATTTATAGAAAATTTTAAAAAAAATCTGAATAAAGGAGAAATAAATTTGGGGTCAAGGTTTTTATTCATTCATTGGCCAGATCTGTGATTTCATCAGCATAGGTAATTCCCAGTACAGAATCTCTTCCCACCAATGCAGACAAGCTACTTCTCTATAACTTCTAGTAATGACACTCTATCAATACAAAACTGACTCTATCTCTGCAATTCATAGTCTAAAAAAGGTATTTACCAACTTTAACCTCATGTGGGGTAAGGACCTTCAATTTTTAAATTAAAATTAAATTTAATAGTAAATTTAATAAAATACTTTAAAATTAAAATCCTCATTTTTTTTTCAAAGAGCATTCACATTATCCTTTTAACCTTATACCCTTCAGATGAAAAAGAAATTTTTGTTTTGGTAAAACTCTAAAATTTTTCAGTTATCAAGTGTTCTGAATTTGTGCTTGAGTCCTGAGGGATCCTTTCCCCCTTCCCCACTGCTGCTCCCTTTACAGGTTGTATAATAAACTAACAGCAAGACTGATCTCCCTAGGACTATAGCTCTGACTTGAAGTTAGTGCTGGCACTGAGTTAGTCAAGTTCATTCACTGTTCAGTAGTGATCACATTAAGAACATTTTTTTCTCCTCCCATTGCCCTTTTAACCATCATAAAACTCACATTTCTATAGTACGCTAAGGTTTATAGAGCACTTTCCTCAAAACAGCATTGAGAGGTGGGCAGTGCAAGTATTATAATCTCCATTTTCCAGATTTTAACAGGTTTTTATTTCATTTTTATAGTTAGTCACACATTGTATATGGGTTTAACTTTGCAAGCTACCTCAAATCCTTTTAGGAAGCAGGCAGAGTATAAATTCAAAATTAACCAGTAGATGTGTGTGCTACATAAGTATTGAAAAGACTAGTGACTTAGCAAGAATCTCTTCATGATTTCATGTGCTATTGACTCCAAAGAGAAGCAGAAGGAAGTAGAGAAATACTTATTATTACTTCTTTAAATGAAGAAACTTTTCTTCCAATATATATTTTAAGGGACAGTTTTGCAAAAACAAAACACACACATACACGCACACACACACACACACACACAACAAACATAGATGAAAGGAAGGAAATCACTGAATATAATCATAGTGATAATAATAATAATAGTATCTAAGAGAAATAGTCCATGTGGCCCTTCCTTTGGATTTGTTATTGTCAAAGTAGTAAAGAAAAAGCTATAAAAAAGATTTAGGGTTTTTTTTTTTATTCCTTCTAAGACATTTAAGGTAACATTCCAAGGGACTTTCTCCAAATAGCAGCTGGGGCAACCTAAGTCTTAGAAATTTCAGTAACAATTAACCTGCTCTGACTTGCTTGACAACCTGAGCTTGCCAGAGAAATGAAAGTAAGTAAATAAAGCTGACTGAAATAATCGCATGTTTCTTTTTTCCAGGGGATTTTTGCTATCGCATTTTAAATGGAGGCAAACTACAGTGCCTTATTCAAGGATTAGATCTCTTTGTATCAGTTAGAATGTTTGCCTTGGAATCAGGGAGACCTAGGAATAATTCCAGTCAATAGCACATGTAACATGGCTACCTGCAAACAAGTCATTTCATCTCTCTTGGATCAAGGCAACTTTTTCAAATTTTGCTGCAGTTGATGATCTGCTTTGTGTCTTCCCAAGCTTCCATAGCTATGAAATTTCTAGTCCAGAACAATAAATAAATAAATAGAGAGATATATAATTGTGTAGTTAGTGGTCAATGATAGTATAGTATAGACAGTATAGATAGTATAGTTAAAAATAGTATAGATAAAAAATTCATTTATTGTGCAATGACTGTGTGCCAAGTACTATTTTGGGGGTAAGTGATATAGATAGATAAATCAGACAGTCCCTGGTATCTGGAAGCTCACATTATATTAGCAAGATAGCACATAAAGGAGGTTATGGGGACAGGAAAGATGGAAAGCTCAAATGATTCTTACAGTTTAGGACCAAGAGAAATGACAAAGTTCAGTAATTCTTAAGGTACAATGGAAGTACAGATGACAATGCCTGGTGGTCCAAGGGCAGATGAAAAAGCCTGATGGATCTTATGTAACAATAGTAGAGGATATAGTTCAGGCCCAGTGGTCTACCATATGACTATAAGGATTATAACTGGTGGCTCCCTACTCATTCAAACAGTATAAGTAGTTGTGACCCCAACCAAAGACTAATGGTAAACATTATCTTAATATTTCCATGTATACACTGATTCTGAGTGGTTGTGTTAATTAAATTTAATTTTACACAATGAACCAACTCAACTTCATTTTATAAGAATACCTTTCCTGGACTGTTTGGATCACAAAAGGTAGTCTGTTATGTTGGGAAAAGTACAAAGGATAAGCAATTAAGGTACATAGGGTTTTTAAATTGATATTACTATTATTCCCTGGGCTTTTTCTGATAGCAATTTTCTCCTAATTTTTTCTAGATGGACTTTGTATTGACTTTCAAATCATTTAAATATTTACATGTTGATGTAACCATATTGTCTTCTTTGTAAAAATTTACTTGAATTGTAAAATCACTAGACCTATCTTTAAACTTTTTTAATGTAACTTCAATGCTACAAAAACCTAGATACTTTGTAAATATTTTATGTATAGATGGTGTGAGATGTAGAAAGATCAGTGGAGTCAACAGAAGTCAGGTCTGATTCAGAACTGACATGTACCTTTCAGGCACATGTTAAAAGAAATTGTTTTTTTTTAATTAAAACCTACCAAATTTTTGCAGATATTTTTGTATAGTTCATATATACACAAAAGACGCAGCCTTTTTTTCTGAGACAATTGGGGTTAAGTGACTTGTCTAGGGTCACATATCTAGGAAGTGTTAAGTTTCTGAGACCAGATTTGAACTCAGGTCCTCCTGACTTCAGGGCTGGTGCTCTAAAGATGCAGTCTCTTTTATTAGTAAAAGTAGAAAGAAAAGTCAGCATATATGCTAAGGACCAGAAAAAGTGTTGCTTGATAGATCTTCCAGAGGGAGAAAATGGAGAAGTGGGAATTTTGTCCCTGGCAATTTTTCAATGCATCCATCAGGTTTATAAACAGATGGAGATATCCCCAACTATGTTTCTCAATACAATCTGATTTTCAGAAACAACTTAAAATATATCAGCTTGCCAGTAATATTGACACTGAAACTGCCACAGGTATTATTTTCTATCTGTGACTTAAATTCATCAAAAAGATTTTTGATTAAATTGTTATTTCATGGAATCATCACATATATATATGTATGTATATATATATATATATATATATTGCTTTTCATAAATGATTAACTCTTTCATGTCTGTACCTATCTTCTCATCTTAACTACTTTACAAACTACTAGAAAACAGGAAGCAGATTCTATGTTTGCCAAAATATGGACAACTACCCTTTGGATGACATGAAAATAGAAAGACATGCTTTGGAAATAGAGAAGAGAATAGCCCAAAACAAGTATCATCAGATACTTAGCTAGCTGATTTAGAATAATAGTACTTGAAAACTGGAAAGAGTAAGATGCTTAATTCGTTATGGAATAAAAGGGAAAATATTTATTAAATGCCAATTGTGTGTAAGGTATTGGTGCCAAATACTCAAGGTGGGATTAGAGACAATATACCAATTTTCATTAAAACATTATTCCTTCCTTTGTGAAAGTCAAGGCTAATTTTCAGGTAACATTTTGCAGTCTGCACCTCAGGGTTCCATTCTTTGATTATCTTTACCCCACTAAGATCTTGGCTTTCCCTGGCTCTGATAGGGAAGCCTTTTGCTTTATCTTTCAGAACCAGGCCTCTGTGCCACTCTCCCCTGGGCTTGAAATTTAGGAGGTCTTCGGATATCTTTAAGCGTTCAGTTTCAATAATGTGATGTGAGAACAGTTCCAATAAGAGGTAAAGAAGAAAGCATCTAATGAGTATACTAATTTGGTAGCATCTAATGAGTATACTAATTTGGGATTGCACCAGTAATTTTACTAGCCCCCTTATAACTATAGTACTCATCCATTTGGGGTAGTCCTCTGTCAAGATTAGATTATAATAAAATTCAGATTTTGAAATTTCACCTTTATTAAAGAGAAAAAACTGAAATAATCAAAATAAGAATTTTGAATTACTGGAAATCACAAATAAGATGCAGAAGAAAAGACAGATCATAGAACAGTAATTCTAAAAATATTACAAAGTCTGCCTATTTTTGTCTCAAAAATATTGTGTGATCTGCAGAAGGATTGCTAATAATAAATAGAGCAGCTTGAAATCCCTGCAGGGATCCAGGAGAGTTCATCTCACTAAATATCATTTGCAGGCATATGCTTTACCTGCCCAAGCACATTAATTAGAATTTTATTATTAAAATTCTTTAGACTTCTCATAGTCCACATCCTCCATCTTCTTTGATAAAAGGTAAATGTCATTTTCCATAGTGAATTGAGTTGAACACATTTTTACTGCTAGATTGTGTATGTGTGTGCCTGCAGCAGTGAAGCTCTAAGAAGCAGCATCCTGTCACCCAAGGACATTGTCATTGAACTGAGGCTGGTTCTATACTCCAACAAAGGAACTTAAATGGATCTTATATAATTAATTTATCTAAAAGCATAATTATTATTATTTTTATTTTTGTCATAATAAGAACTCCAGAGATGATGAAATGTTCCTTCATCCAACAAAAACCCTTAATTTTTATCAAAATACGCTATTTACCTCTTTACAAATCTTTTTAATGAACATTCAGTGATTCCTTTGAGATCAAGCTCCTTTCTCATCCCTGACAATGCTTCTCTTCCTTAGCAGCATAGAAAAGGCAATGAAAAGTCCCAAAGGCTTGTAAAAATGGAAAGTAAGGACTATCATAATCAGAATAATCTTAGAATAATCAAGAACTTTCTACATTGAGGCATCAAGGTAACATAGTGGATACAGCATTTCACCTAGAATCATGAATGACTGAGATTAAATATGTTTTAAGACATTTACTATGATTGTATAAATAAGATAAATAAGTAAATAAGCAAAATAATCGACAAATAAATAAATAAGTAAAACAAATAAATAACAAAATAACAAATCATTTCTAAGCTTTATTTTAGTATTTAACATATTTAACATAGTATTTAACATATATGTTAAATGGGAATAACTAACACCTATATCCTAGGATGATTTGAGGATCAGTTGAGTAAATATTTGTACAAGATCTTGCAAAATTTAGGTCAATATATAAATGCTAGTCATATCATCATCATCACTACTGTTTATTTACTTAGAAAGTAAATGTAGATATGATATCAAGCTATTAGTATGATTTTTAAAGCACCAAATGTATAAATACCTGATTTAAAAAATGGATAACTGTATTTACGAACTCATTTGTGAATCAATTGCTAACCCATTCTTTAAATGTTATAAAGAGATTTGTTATTTATAGGAATTCTAAGGTGTCTTCTTTTAAAAGATAATTATCACACTCTGATTTATCTTTTATGTAAACCAAGTTTTTTTTTAAAACTTTTTTGAGTTTGCTTAAAGGTTTATCTGTAATGAATACTATCACATGATGATTCTTTCTCTTACAATGATTGGCTCAGAGAGAAAGGTACTTTCTAACCTTCTTTAACTTTGTCAGTTAATGTTTCTCTAGTACTTGTTATAAGCCAAGCAAAATACCTTACTGGGTTTGCTGTTCATTTTTCAGTTCCTCAGTGTTCTTAGTTCTTTACCATTTCCCCCTTTCAGTTAATATCAATAAATTATAAGTCATTGAAAAGAAGTAGAGGACATAGTCCCTTTTCTTGAGGCACTTATACTCAAGCTGAGGAGACATGACTTACATTAAACAAAAAATGGCACAGTATAGATTAGACTATAGCCAATATTGCAGCATGATGCAATAATATTTAACTACTCTCATATTTTCCTGTAGTGCTTATTTGTCAGACATTTATTGAATTAAGGGTTTCAGGAAAGGGGAAAGGGGAGATTCCAGGAAAACAGGAAGATAGGGGCACTCAGAAAGCCATAGGTAGCCTTATGGAGCCAATGGAGATAAGGAGAAAAGAGCATTTACAGAGTAGGCAAATTGGTACTGGTAATAAGTATATGGGAGGGCAGGAATACAGGTGTCACTAAATTGGAGTTGTGAAAAAATTAATGGAGGAGATAGATACATAAAATGAGTTTTAAGGACAGATAAATTTGGGCTTAGCAGAGGTACAGGGATGAGACAGGGAAAACAGCATGAAAAGCAACAATGAAAAGAGAAATTGCAGAATCCCATTTGACTAGAGAAAAGGCACATCTCTAAATACAGAAAGAGATAAGTTTGGAAGAGCACCCAGTTTATAAAATGCCTCCAAACTAAGATAAAATAGCCATTATAATTTCTTGAAAAGAGATATATAAAAATGGCGGTCAGGATGGATGGGGGTAAGAATGAAGAAAGGGAGACATAAGAGTTAGGAAAGTCAGGATGTTATAATAATCCAAAAATACAATGATGAATACCAGGTCAAAAGAAGCAAATAGTCCAAATGCAAAAGAAACAGAATAAATTTCAAAGGAAAAATTGACAAGACACGGAATACTTAAATGAAAAGCTGTAAGTCAATATAATATATTTGGTGCCCTAAATTCTTTCTTCTTTCCCCTCAATCTTCCATCTCCTCCTCATTGTTTTCTTCTCTTCTTTCAGAGGCAAAGGGATCTCTCAGAAATGATTCCTTTTCCTATCAATTACATATTTGTATGAAATTATTTATGGACCTTCAGATGGTACAGTGGATGGAGTGCCAGGTTTGGAATCAGAAAGACTCATCCTTCTGAGTCCAAATATGGCCTCAGACATTTTTTTTTGGAAGTGCTCATAAAAGACTTTATTTTTTTATGTAAAGCTTTTTATTTACAAAACATATGAGTGACCTTTCAACATTGACCTTTGCAAAAACTTTTTTCCCCAAGCTTTTCCCCTCCTTCCTCCCACCCCCCACCCCTAGATGACAGGTAATCTAATACATGCTAAATAGGATAAATTATATGACAAATACAATACATGTATACATATCTATACAGTTATCTTACTGCACAAGAAACATCAGATCTAGAAAGAGAAGAAGAAAAAAAAAAACTACCTAAGAAGGAAAACAAAATGCATGGAAATATTCACAGAAAGTGTTAAAATGCTGTGTTGTGGTTCACTCTCAGTTCCCACAGGCCTCTCTCTGGATGTATATGACTCTTCATCGCAGAACAACTGGTTTGAATCACATCATTGTTGAAGAGAACCATGTCCATCAAAATTAATCCTCATATAGTCTTGTTGCTGTGTATAATATTCTCCTGGTTCTGCTCATTTCACTCAGCATCAGTTCATGCAAGTCTCTCAAGTCCTCTCTGAAATCCTCCTGTTGGTCATTTCTTACAGAACAATAATATTCCATAACATTCATATACCATAATTTATTCAGCCATTATCCAATTCATGGGCATCTTTTCAATTTCCAGTTTCTTGCCACTACAAAAAGGGCTGCCACAAACATTTTTGCACATGTGGGTCCCTTTCCCTCCTTTAAAATCTCTTTGGGATATAGGCCCAGTAGAAACACTGCTGGGTCAAAGGGTATGCAGAGTTTGATAACTTTTTGAGCATAGTTCCAAATTGCTCTCCAGAATGGTTGGATCCGTTCACAGTTCCACCAACAATGTATCAGTGTCCCAGTTTTCCCACATCCCCTCCAACAGGTATCATTATCATTTCCTGTCACTTTAGCCAATCTGACAGGTGTGTAGTGGTACCTCAGAGTTGTCTTAATTTGCATTTCTCTGATCAATAGTGACTTGGAGCACCTTTTCATGTGACCAGAAATAGTTTCAATTTCTTCATCTGAAAATTGTCTGTTCATATCTTTTGACCATTTATCCATTGGAGAATGGCTTGAATTCTTATATATTTGAGTCAATTCTCGATATATTTTAGAAATGAGGCCTTTATCAGAACCTTTGGATGTAAAAATATTTTCCCAGTTTACTGCTACCCTTCTAATCTTGTCTGCATTCATTTTGTTTGTACAAAAACTTTT
>JAJPUD010034316.1:0-10902 GCA_023553655.1 Myrmecobius fasciatus
TAGATATGTATAGATATATAGAGAGATATTAAGCATGCTAACTCAGAGAAAAAGGCTGTGTGAGGACATATGTGCTATATACAGCATAGACATTCATGCGTATCTCCAGCATGGTAGTTTCACAAAAGAATAGGGTCTAGATGAAGAAACTGCTGCTGACCTTTCACAGACCCTCTTTGTAAGTGTTCCACAGTTTAGGTGTAGAAAATTTTCTAAGACACTGAGAGTGTAAGTAATTTTCCCAGGATCACAAAGTGGATTTGTGTCAGAGGTAGATTTTAAAACCAAGTCATTTCAATAAAAAGGTAAAGACCAGCTCACTTTACCTTATGCCCAGCTGCTACTCTGGTTTATTTGTTTCTTTCATATCTATTTTCTACATTCAAATATATAGATATTAGTATGTTTTAGTTATACATATGTATATACATCAAAATTAACTTATAAAATATATGTAGATTAACATCATTAGATATTTATATAATGACAATTCCAAAGTTCATTTTTTATAGGGCTTTCCCTTCCTTGTTGAAAATAAATACCTTTCCTTGTGTGAGGGGCAGACCAAGCTTCTGATGACCCTCACCTTTGGCTTCCCCACTTGGCAAGAATTAAAATCTCCCTTGGAAAAGGAGGTGGAGGAGTTGAAAATGTTTATTCTGCCTCCCTTTGAGCCACACAATGACATCTCTGTGCTACTTATAGTGTCAGCCCCTCACTATGTATAGGATCTCACCACATCTGTATCTATCTTACATATATATATTCATATACATGCATAATTACATAACTATAATTATAGGAAGGAAGGAAAGACGTTATTTATGAAGCCTTTACCATGTGCCAAGCACTGTTTTAAATGCTTAAAAACACAAATCACATTTGATCATCACAATCTTGTAATAAATGCTATTATTTCCACTTATTTACAATGGAGGAAAATGAGGAGAAATTATTAAAATGATTTGTTCAGAATAGCACAACTAGAAAATATCGAAGGCTAGGTTTGAACTTATGCTTCCTGACTATCCCCAGGGCTCTATCTGTTATAACATATAACTCCCGCCCTATATGTATTCGTTTTTATTCATTTGAATATATATATATATATATATATATACATATTGAGGTAGACATATAGAGAGGCATACATATATAAAAATATGTACTAAAAGTTATGTTTTATACATCTATCACATGCTATATATAACATATATACAATACATACAGATGGATATAGTAGGGCTTTAGGACACAAATGATACCATTTACATCTCAGTATGTCCTGCAATTTTTCCTACTAATTGCAGAACAGTGATATGTAGGCATTGGTAGAGGAAGTTTCTTTCTTTTTTTTTTTTTTTACTTGTTTTCTATATGGGCAAAATTATGCACATGGGGGGCAGCTAGGTGGTGCAGTGGATAGAGCACCAGTCCTGAAGTCAGGTGGACCTGAGTTCAAATCTGACCTCAGACACTTAACACTTCCTGGCTTTGTGACCCTGGGCAAGTCACTTAGTCCCAGTTGCCTCAGCAAAAAAAAAAAATTATGCATATAGGGAGACGTGGTTTGAAAGGCTCAGTTAAATATTTGGTATGTATCAATTTATGAAGGTGATCACATGGAAAAAGATATTAATGCTTAGTCTTATTAAAAACAAATTATTAAAAGCTATATATTTTTAAATGTTGACATTAGTGTCTATCTCTGTTGTACTGTTCTTATACCCCATCAATTTTTTCTTAGAAATATTTATACCAGGAATTTCTCAAAACCAGTACTGACTTCAGTTGCATTTCAGTTGGCAGAAAAGAATTAGCTGGGTTATGATAGGAATGTGGAGTTGTCACGGACAGACAATAGACTCTGCAATTATTATGTCATTAAAGCTTTGTGGAAAATCTGTCAGACCTTGTTGTTTATGTTTCAGTTGTGTCTGAAAAAAAAAAAAACAACTCTGTGACTCAATTTGAGGTTTTCTTGCAAAGATACTAAAATGGTTTGCTATTTTCTTTTCCAACTCATTTAAGAATTGAGAAAAGTGAAGCAAAAAAGTGTTAAGGAACTTGCCCTGGGTCATACAGCTAATGTCTGAGGCCAGATTTGAACTGAGGTCTTCCTGACTCCAGGATTGACACATAATGCATTGACAGGATTTTTTTTTTTTTGGATGATAGGAGCCAGACTTTTTTTTTCTCTAGCACATCCCCCAGTTAACAGAGCCCCATTTAAGACACACACAAGGTTAAACCTTCAGCTGCAGAAGGTCCTTTTATTGCTTCCTCAATACCAGGTGAACTAAAGAAAGTGGTAATAAAAAATAATGAAAAATGCCAGAATCATGAAGGAGGAAATGGAAACTCATTACACATGTCATGACTATGTATAAAGGTGCAATTCTTTCTCAGAAGATAGAGAATAGAATAGAAATATCTTGGACAATGACATTCTTTTATCCTTGGTCAAAAGTTCTACTGATAAATGGATTTGAATGTTCTTGTTAATTCAGGCAGAGTGCTGAATAGATTCTTCTCAAGAGCTACTGTAATTGGTATAAGGATTACAATGTTGACAGATGAATGGAATTAATGGAGTCAAAGCTTGCTGCCTTTCAGGAATGAAGGGCCATTCGAGATTTTTGTTGTTGTTGTTATTGTTGTGTGAGATGCTATCCTCTACAGCAGAAATAAATTTTGATATTCCTTTATATGCAAAAATAACTTATTTTCTGCAATTGCATTAGCAACACATCATTCTATCAACATTTCCCTATGTTTTAGTAGAACCTGAAGAGATTCCTTATTTATTAGATTACTTTTACCTGATATTAATTGTTAGATTTTTAATAAGTATCTATTATTCCCTTCTAGGTCAGGTGTTTACAAGCTCTTTATAGCAAATAATTCTGAAAATTGTTCAACTGAAGGAATATTCCCTCAATGCTGCTCATGAACCATTTCTAAAATGATTCCAATAGATAGGGTTCATCATGTGATAATCTATCAGGAATTTTCCCATATTAAAAATAATTGGTATTTCTAGGAGCCAAGATGACAGAGTAAGAGTAAATGACTAAAAAAAATTTAAAAAATGTTTTCCAAAACAAAAAGATGGAGTCATTGTCATTATTGGGAATTGTTTCAGTTTATGACTGTTACATATGATGCTGGCTGATAGTTTTAATTACATACTACTGACTATTTTAAGGAAAAGTCCATTTGTTCCTATATTCTCTAGTATTTTTAATAGGAAAGGGTGTTGGATTTTATCAAGTGCTTTTTCTGCATCTATTGAGATAATCATGATTTTTGTTAGTTTGGTTATTAATATAGTTAATTATGCTTATAGTTTCCTAATATTGAATCAGCTCTGCATTCCTGTTATAAATCCTCCATGGTCGTAGTGTATTATTATGGAGATGACTTTCTGTAATTTTGTTGCTAATATTTTATTTAAGATTTTTGCATCACTATTCATTAGGGAAATTGGTCTATAGTTTCTTTTTCTATTTTCACCCTACCTGGTTTAGCTATCAGCACCATATCTATATCATAAAAGGAATTTGGTACAACACTTTCTTTCCCTATTTTTTTCAAATATTTTATATAGTATTGGAATTAATTGTTCTTTGAAAGTTTGGTAGAATTCACATGTAAATCCATCTGGCCCTGGAGATTTTTTCTTAGGGAGTTGATTAATAGCTTGTTCTATTTCTTTTTTTTTTAAAATGGGGCTATTTAAATAATTTATTTCCTCTTTTGTTAACCCGGGCAATCTATACTTTTGCAGATATTTCTCCATTTCATTTAGATTATCAAATTTATTGGAATAAAGTTGGGCAAAGTAACTCCTAATTATTGCTCTAATTTTCTATTCATTGATGGAAAGTTCTTTTCATGTTTGCGACTAACAATTTGATTTTCCTCTTTCCTTTTTCTAATCAAATTAACTAAAGGATTATCTATTTTGTTGATTTTTTTCATAAAACCAACCCTTAATTTTATTTTTAATTTAATAGCTTTCTTATTTAAAATTTTTTAATCTCTTTTATTTTCAGAATTTTCAATTTGATATTTAATTGAGGATTTTTTAATTTGTCCTTTTCCTAGTTTTTTAATTGTAAGCTTAATTCATTGATCTGCTCTTCCTCTATTTTATGCAAGTAAGCATCTAAAGATATAAAATTATCCCTTATAAGCACTTTGGCTGTATCCCACAAATTTTAGCATGTTGTCTCGTTGTTATTCTCCTTGATGAAATTATTGATTGTGTATATAATTTGCCATTTCACCCATTCATTCTTTAGAATTAGATTGTTTAGTTTCAAATTAACTTTTGTTCTATTTTCTCTTGGCCTTATATTGCATGTGTTTTTATTGCATCATGATTTGAAAAAAAATACATGTATTATTTCTGTCTTTCTTTTCCTAGAGGAGAAGTTAAGAGGGATGCAAGAACAAATAGACAGCAAAACTGTACTAGTGGGGGATCTCAATCTTGCTCTCTCAGAATTAGATAAATCAAACCACAAAATAAATAAGAAAGAAGTTAAGAAGGTAAACAAAATGCTAGAAAAGTTAGGTATTATAGATCTTTGGAAAAAATTGAATGGAGACAGAAGGGAGTTTACTTTTTTTTCTCAGAGGTTCATGGAACTTATACAAAAATTGACCATGTGTTAGGGCATAAAAACCTCAAAATAAAATGCAGAAAGTCAGAAATAGTAAATGTGCAATATCTATCATGATAAATTGTTAGACTTGGAGTTGAAAAGACCTAATTTCACTTTGAACCTCAAACCCTTAATGGCTGTGTTATCCTAAGTCAACCCCTGTTTCAATTTCTTCATCCATAAAATAATAATAGCTATGTCCACCCTCTTCAGGGAAGGAGCCCAGTCACATGTGATTGCATCAGACCATTGCATCAACAAAATAGTTGATTTATATATTAATTTTGGGATTTATTTATACTGCTAGAAAAGCCAGTTAAATTGCTAAGAAGGTGTATATCAGTACAAAGAAAATTCTCTTAATGAAGAATAGTCACTATAAATAGTAAATAAATTTAGGAAATCTGTACTGAAGTGAGTGATGTAGACCCTAGATGATTGTAGGCACCAAAAGTTGGGGTTTGGTCATGTAAAGAATCCATAATAGTCATTCTCTTTAGCAAAAGGTAGATATATTTTTGGAAAATGTTACAGACAAAATGAAGGGACACAATAGACACAAGGAATGGTAAATATGAAATAGAATAGGAGACCATATGAAAGACAAATTCTTCAGTGGAACTCACAATTACCTAGTAGAAGGAGAGTAACCCATAAGGTTGGGGCATGCCCTTAGATGGAATTCTAAATCCTGAAAGGGAGTTAGTACCCCAAAAGAATTAGTTGGCTGAAAGCAGAGAAGAGGAGTTTAGAAGCATAGTGGAGTTGGGAGAGAAACCACACGGCATGGGGAAAGGGGGAAGGAGAAAGACTCCATAAGACAGAGTATCATGACTGAGTGACCCACAGAAAGGTAGCAACCATGAGATGGCCCACAAGTATTTAATAGGGAAAATTTAAGCTCAGAGACATGATTGAGATTTCTGACAGGAATTTCTTATAGGACATGACAAGAACTCTACAAAGAGTGGGTCTAAGGGGTTTGACAGAACTTGGACTATGGACTAGATGACCTCCCCAGAGGGTAGGCTCATGGAACTAAAGTCATCTCTATCAGTACCTTTTTCCTGCTTGCCTCAGGGATCAATTTTTCATTTCTCTCTAACACACCATTCAGAACCTCCTTAATATCACTGAAATACCTAAATTTTTGCTGTATAATTGTTGTAGTGGTGCTAGGTTAGTTTTTGTTTTGTTTTGTCTTAAAAAGGAAATCCTTGTTTTTTGAAGAATACCATGTCAAGTAAATTGGATTTAAAGGAGGGAGGTCTGTGAAAAATCACTAGCTTCACCCTCTCCTCCAGAGCCATCTAGGTTCAGAGGTAATATGTAAATCAGAATGATTGGGCCTTGGCTGTTTTAAACTAAAATCTTTCCCAGGTCTCAGTTTAACTGAGGCAATGGATATTAATTTCCTAAAGAGACAAAGAATGGTCTTTTTTACTAGTCAAAAAATAAACAAAAAGTCAGTCTGTGAGGGGAAGACACTTCTAATTTTGAACCAAAGCAGAAACATTTACTCTGAGTTATCAGGATGCAAATACTGACCTGATGAGACTTGGAGTGAGACTTGTTAGCCAGTCAATGAAAGCCAAAGTGATTTGGGTTTAAGGAATAGTACTTTAAAAAGAAATCTGATCTTTAAACCTCCAAGATACCTTGTTATGTTTTAGTTATCAAAATGTGTATTCCTTTGGGCAAAGCACTTGAAGATAAAGATATGATTCCTTTTGTGGACAGAAGGAGGGGAAGGAGGAAGTACAGAATGGAAAAGGAGGAAGGAAGTAGAGGGGGAAAAGGAGGGAGGGAAGGGAAGAGGGAGAGAGTTTAAGAAATTGGTTTCTAAATTAATGTTCCTCTTTGCTGCTATCTTTTTTTTTTTTTTTACTGAGGCACTTAGGGTTAAGTGACTTGCCCAAGGTCACACAGCTAGGAAGTGTTAAGTGTCTGAGACCAGATTTAAACTCAGGTGCTCCTGACTTCAGGGCTGGTGCTCTACCCACTGCATGACCTAGCTGCCCCTGCTGCTATCTTTTTGTACTTTCCATATAAATAAAATGCTGAGCAAATTTTAGATTCTAATAGACACTTCTTTACAACAATTTCTTTAGGTCACCTAGATTTCCTTGAGGAAATGTCATAGTTGTGAATATTATTCCTATATACATTTCAATCTACCCTTGTTCCCATTTTTGAATAGATGAAGTTGGCATTTTAAAAAGTATATACCATAGGTTCTCATCTTTATCCTTTCATAGAATTATAGATCTACAGTTGTAAGGGACCTTAGAATTCATTGTGTTTAATCACTTCATTTTATAGATTAGTAAACTGAGAGCCAGAGAAAGTGACTAGTACAGTCATATAGATTCTAAATATCTAAGGTTGGATTAAAACCTGTATCTTCCTCTATCCACAAAAAAAGAATAAATTCTTATTTGATTCAAATCTTTTTAAAGTCACAACTTTTTAAACAGATTTTACATAGAGAATTTCTTTATAAATAACTCCCCACAGAAGTGTGTCTGCAAAGTTTCAGTTGAATGGTAGAATCAAATATATTCAGGAGACTTCCAATATATATGATATTACATACAAAGGCATAAAAGGAAGAAAATGATGGCAAATATGGAGAAGGTAACTCATCTAATTTGACTTGAAAGTACAGTATATGAAACAGCAGGGTGGCATAATGGGAAGCTATGTGCCATAGTGAATAGAGTGCTAGGCCTGAGACCAAATTCTGTCTTATACATTTATTCTAGCTATGTGAATCTGGGTATCTTATTTAACTCTGTTTGCCTTACTTCTTCATCTGTAAAATAAATTGGAGAAAGAAATGGTAAACTATTAAATACCTTTGCCAAGAAAATCCAATATTTTTGCCAAGAAAAAACCCAAATGTGGTTACAAAGAGTCAGACACAATTGAACAACAAAAATAATGCATGATTTAGGATACAACAGGGGAAATAACTCGCAACCATATTGTAGAACATGTAAATCTGAGGTGTCTGGATTTAGACAATAGGAAACTATTAGTGGATTTTGAGCAACAACCACAGCTTTGCATTAAGAAAATCTAATCTTTAGCAGTATGATGGTTTTAAAAGGCAATAAAACTATATTCAAGACTAAATTCAAGACTATATTCAAGATTAATTTTTGGTTGGGGCTCTATGGTTTGAGCTGTTGATGTAGCCTTAAGATATAAAATCCCAATTCAAGAGTCAAGGCTCCTTCAGACTTTTTTGATGCTTTGTCATCCTGTATCTCAGCCTGCAAGGAAATGTTCATCTTACAATGGCTGGATGACCCATATGGGAATATGATGTAGAGAGCAATGCTTGTTGTTGTTAGACTTGTTTTTATTTTTTTCTTTTGGGGGGGGATGAAGAGTTAAACTAGATAGACACTGAAATTTCAAATTCTGATAAGCTGTTGAGTGTGTAAATAGGATCAGAGATGAAGAGTAATATTTTGTATTTTTCTAATGACTTTTTCACATTTGAGTTAATATTATGCTTACTTATGATGCTGTCATATTTTCTGAACTTAAATTATAAACGTTGAGGGCAATAAATTTTTTAATTCATCATTGAATGCATGGTCCCTGTACAGTTGCTTGTTAAATCTGATTGAGTTGATTAGAAAAGAGGGGGGAAAGAATAAATGGATGGACAAAATGAAAAGAAAGGAATGGAGGAATGACTCAGGTAATATCTCTTCTTCCCCTAAGGTGAGATAATGTGAAGCTTCCTAAACCTCTTACCTGAAGCATATAAATTATTGTCTTTTTTAAATTTTATATTTAGTTAAGTTTTTTAGGTCACAAGCTGGTACAACAATATTTATTAAATGCCTATTGTATACTGAGCACTGTAGCCAATGTGACTAAAATGTCCTATAATCCTCATTCTGGTATCATCCCAAATTCTTGAGCTTTTAGAAATTCAATTCCCAACTTTAAAAGAATTTCCTGTCCTCTTTAGAGCAGATTTTTCATTCGCATTTATCAGGTAAGAATTTGAAAGTAATTTCTTTCCCTTTTGACTTTCAATATTCAATTACATTTAGTACTTTTATAGTAGGCTTAGTCTCATAAGAAAAAGAACTACTAAAACAAGAACTGAGCTGAGGATTGATATATTTTTATTATTTAGTTAAAATATAAAATGCTAATTGGTATAAGTATACTAAAAGGCAGGGAGGGGCACAGATATAAGTAAATATTTTATTGTCTTTCCCATGGGGGATAAGAGAGAGAGGAGAAATCCAGATGGTAAATCCAGCTTTGAAATTTTCACTTCTTTTCTATCCCATATACATTACATTGTCTAATAGGACAGAAAATGAAAATAAAAAATGTTGGAGGAGATGTGGGGAAAATAAGACTTCAATGTATTATTAGTGAAGTTGGGAACTGATTCAACCATTCTGTAAGGCAACTTGGAGCTACTCCCAAAGGGCTATATAACCATGCATATCCTTCCACTTAGCAATGCCACTACTAGGTCTGTATCCCAAAAGAGATTAAAAAAAAAAAAGGAAAAAAAAAACATATATATATATATATACACACAATATTTTATAGCAGTTCTTTCTGGGGGCAAAGAATTGGAAAGTGAGCAGATGCCCATAAATTGGGGAATGATTGAATAAATTTTGCCATGTGATTATGATGGAATAATATTTTGCTATAAGAAATGATCAGGGAGAGGGCAGCTAGGTGGCGCAGTGGCTAGAGCAACAGCCCTGAAGTCAGGAAGACCTGGGTTCAAATCTGGTCTCAGACACTTAACATTCCCTAGCTGTGTGACCCTGGGCAAGTCACTTAACCTCAATTGCCTCAACAAAAAGCAAAAAAAAAAAAAAGAAATGATGAGGGGGGGCAGAGCCAAGATGGCGAACTGCAGACAGCGTTCTCTGTGAGCTCCTGAGACCTTCCCTCATACCCAAACAAATTGAGCCTTAGGACTGGTTCTGGAGTGAGGACTCCACCAAACACTTGGAATACAACACAATTCTATCAAATATCTACTTTGAAAAAACTCCAGAGAAGGTCAGTTTTAGATGGGCAGGGGATCGAGTAGCTCCCAGCACTCAGAAACCAGTGTGCAGCTAGGGTGCAAGTCCGGGGCTGGGATGGACCAGAAGATTTTAGGCTGCCAGGAAATCCCTGGGAGATGCTTGGGCCACTTTGCTCTGCTTGCAGGCAGGTGCTTTGGCAGATCTACCTTTGGTAAAGGGTGTATTGAGAGCAGCTGAAAGCGTGGTCCTAGTGCGGATCTAGCACAATCAGCCCCAGACCAGAAGTCAACTCAGCAAATTGCCCCAGGGCAAATTGAAACTGCTGCAGAATTCCCTGCTGATGACTGATACCTCAGCTGAAAACCATGAGCAAGAAGCAGAAAATAGCTCTCATCAGAGACAGGTTTTACAGAGAGTAAACAGGACAGACCCCAGGTCCTGAGATTCTGAAAACAATCCCAGATGAAATCCCAAAGGCCGACATGAGCTGGTCACCTTTTCAGAAGGCTTTCCTGGAAGATTGCATAAAGAATCTCAAAAGAGAGCTAGAAGAAGAATGGGGAAATAAATTGAGAGCAGGGCAAGAAGGAAATATCGCCCTGCAACAGAGATGTGAAAAACTGGAAAATAAATCTGGTGAATTGGAAAAAGTCACCAACTCACTGGAAAATAAAAATAGTGAATTGGAAAAAGACAACAATTCACTGAAAAACAAAATTGGTGAATTTGAAAAAGACAATTCACTGAAAAATAAAATTGGCAAAATGGAAAAAAAAATGCAATGAACCAAAAAATTCAATTGGCCAATTACAAAAGGAGCTTAAAAAGATAACTGAAGGAAATAATACCTTAAAAATTAAAATTGAACAAATTGAAATGAATGACTCAATAAGACTTCCAGAATCAAACAAAAACAAAAAAAATGAAAAAAATAGATGAAAATATGAAATATCTCCTAGGAAAAATAACTGACTTGGAAAACAGATCCAGGAGAGACAATTTAAGGATTATTGGACTCCCTGAAAGCCATGATGAAAAAAAGAACCTTAATACTATCTTCCAAGAAATCATGAAATGAATTGCCCTGATGTTTTAGAATCAGAAGGCAAAATTGGCATTGAAAGAATCCACCGATCACCTCCTGAAAGAGACACCAAAATTAAAACCCCAAGGAATATCGTGGCCAAATTTCAGGACTA
>JAJPUD010034317.1:0-10901 GCA_023553655.1 Myrmecobius fasciatus
GAAGGAAAAGGAGGTAAGTGATAAGCCAGAGGTCCCTGAGTGGGATGTGTCAGTTGATTGAAGGATGGGAGAGTGTGGGAGGAAAAGGATGCTCTGTTGAGGTGGTGGGTACCCCAGAAAGACTTCTGTCTTATTCTTGCATTCTTGGAAACACACTATAAGGGCTTAGAAATTGGGCATAAGGGTTAAGACTCACAAAAGAATCAACCTGGGAAGATGGGGGCATCCCAAGAACCAGGTAGGTTTTTGGAGGAGGACATTTCTTCCAATAAGCAGATTTCCCCTCTAGCTTCATGAGAGATTTGAGACCTTAAAGAGGACCCACCAGGAAGAAAAGCGGAAGGTGGAAGAAAAGCGACGGCAACTGGAGGAGGAGAAAATTGCCTTTAACCGGAGGAAGGCAGCTGTCGAAGCCATGCAGGTCCAAGCCTTACAGGTCACTTCACAGCAGCCACTGAGAAAGGACAAAGATAAGAAAAAGTAAGTGGCTGATGCTGGCCCACTCACTTTCCTGCTTTTCTCTCTGTCCATTACAGCGTCCAGGATCACTCCTTTTGGCAAACCTTAGTTCTAGCCTGAAGTTGTAAATGGCCTTGACTTCAACCCCAGCACAACAGTTCAGGCATTTTAGTGGTGCAGTATCACAGGGAGTATACCTACCTGCTTTCATCTCTTTTCCCCCTGCCTGATTATTTAAGGAATAAGGTCAAAGTTAAGCTGTCTTATCCTGCCAGATGTCCCAGACTAAACTGTTTTGTTCCAGGATGTAATGAGGACTGTGTGGGTGGAAGAACTGCCTTGGGGAGAGGACAAGTAGAATGGAGGACAGAGATAGCTAAAGTCCAGAGGAGAGGTACAAAACAAGGGCTATCTAGTTTTCCAGGAGGTGCCAGCTGACTTCATGGTTTTTGTGGCTGCATACTAACTCAGTTGCTCAGCACAGTACCATAGGAAAGAGGGCACTGCCTGCAGTCAGGAAGGAAGGTCTGTCTTTAAAGCCTGCCTCACACATTTGGTGTTTGTAGGATCCCAGGCAAACTACTGAACCTGCCTATGCTAGAAAGTCTCCAAATAAAGAAGAAAGGGTTTGGCTTTCACAGTCCCTTCCAGCTCTTAAACCTAGCATTCTATGAGCCCGTGATTCTGCTAACATCTATATACCACTGATGATCTATAGCTGGGAAATGGGGATGGGGACATATAAATTTCAGTGTCAACTGGAAAATGTGTGAATAGGAACCTTTTGAGATTTGTATCTAGCCAAGATTTTTCCTTATTAAACACCTCAGCTGCTGCCTAGCTGCTCTAAAGGTAGTCATAATTCTAGAGCTGGATGTGGTGACCCTGCCTTTGGGTCTTTGAGAATTAGGAAGAGAACTTGGCCTCATAGAGAGACAGAAAGTGTCCCCTCAAGTAGGAGTATGTGCAAGGACTCCTCAGGAGATAAAAGACCAATGGTGGGTCCTAGTTAGAAGATCCTTTGGAGCATTCAGATGACTTATTCCAATTCTAGGTATTCAAATTCACTGAATCTCAAAATCATCTTTGACTCCTGTTCCCCAAAAAGCTAGGAATGTCTGAGTCATTTTCCTCAGTGTTTCAAATATAGTAAATTTCCTCACTCAGATCTGGAGTCTCAGCATAACGATATGCTCCACCCCCATTTAGGATTTAGAATAAAAGATCCTTCAAAGAGGGTGGAAATGGACAAAATTTCTTTACAATTTCAGCCTCTGAGGTGTTAGATTTGATCTCAGGAACCATAGATGTCTGTCTCTTCTGTTTTTTTGAGCCTCTGAGATGGGAAAACAGGAGGTAGAAGTCCTCAGAGGCAGGTATCATGCCCGATCCCAGGCTACTACTAACTTGGTAAATGCTGTGTGGGGAAGGAGTTGAGATGAAACTCTTGAGTTGGCAGAAATCAGTGTTAGCACTGAGAAGATGAGTTATAAAGGATTGCGAGGGTATCAGAAAATGTTGGCTGGACACTGGCCACCACTTCTCTCCTTAATCTATTTTCATATGATCCTTCTCCTTTGAGATTTTCAAATCCATGGGATCTGACTCTTAAATATTCCATGTTCTTTGATCCATTAAGTTTTTAGTTAACTCAGATTTCTATTTGTATATGGAATGCCCATTTTTTGGTTGGTATTTGTGATGACTATAGTCCCAGTCCAAGTCTCTAAGTAGTCTTTTCAGTTTAGTAAGGAAAAACTAGGGTTTGAATCCTGCCCAGACACAAGTAGCCATGTGAATATAGGCAAGCTAATTTTCTTTGAGCCTTCATTTCCTCTGCTAATGCTTGTAGAACATTTCTTATAGAATTACTGTTAAAAATCAAATGAGGCAATATTTATAAAATACAAAATCTTCAAATATACTGTCAATATCAATTCTTATTTAAAAACTTTAAACTTTCATTGAAGATCTGGTATCTTTAGAGACCTGTGCTAGTGATATTAAAGATGTGACATATAGGCCCTGGTTTCAAGGATCATGTGCCTGATGGAGAGAATGGGGGAAATTGTCTCCAAATACCATGATACAAGGGAGGAAAGGAGCAAAGAAAGGGAGGCAAAGAACAATGAGAAATTTGAGAGGGGGAAAGTGGGTGAAGGAAGCTACTATGGAAGACATGATATCTCAGACCTTGAACCTGTCAGACCTATTTCAATAACCAGATGTGGGGAGAATCTTTTCCATATATCAAAACACAAATATTTATTAAGTTTGATGGGAGAGACAATATAAGCAAAGACATGATGGGAGAGTACCAGAGGAGAAGGGAAATAGAGGATAGTCTAGTTTACATAGAGTATATGAAGGGGAAGTAATATGGTATAAGATTGAAAAAGGTAGGGTATAGAACCTTGAATTCCAGCACTGAATTCATGTAGTAGATGAAAGAAAACCACTCCCAAATTTCTGAGTAGAAGACTAACATTAAAATAGTCCATGACGAAGATGGGTGGCAGAGAGGGGAATGGATAGGATGCAGAAAGAACAATTAGGAGGCTGTTCCAGTATGCAGGAGAAGAGTTGAGGTCCATTGTGGTTGTAGTAGGAGTTTAGAGGAGAGCCTCACTATAAAAAAGTATTTGGAAGTAGAATGAATATATGTTGGCAACCAATTGGTTGGTTATATGCAATGAGGGGAACAAAAGCCAAATATGACTCTCAGGTAAAGAGATCAGAAAGATGGGTATACCATCAAGAGTAACAGAGAAGGGAGAAACGGCTTGTAGATAGGTGATAATGATTTTAGTTTAGAATATTTTGTGTTTGAGGTACTATTAGAATATCCAGGTAGAAATGTTGAACATTAATAGGAAATTCAAAGGCAGAATTCTGGAAGAGCTTGAGAGCATAGACTTGAAGACATGGATCAGGAAAATGGCCTCAATGGAGAGAACTGAGTACACACTGAAGATAGGGCTGAACCTTGAGGAGATATACATGTTTGAAGGGAGAAGAAAAATGAGGAGCTTGAAAAATGAGAGAAAAGGGGCTATTGGTAGAGTTATTACCAGTCAGTGTGAATTCAAGAATTCTGACATAATTAGGAATCTGTCTCCCCTCGCCCTCCCAAAAAAATATATATGGGATCATTCAGGCTGACTTTTATTATTACAGATATTCTATAATAATATAATATGAGAGTAATTTTTTTTTCTGTGCTTCCCCCCCCCCTTTTCTGTGCCTCTCAAATGAGCCTGTTGATCCATTTTCCAGGTGTTTTAGTAATAAGGTATAGATATTTCTTTGTCTTCTCTTTCACCTTCCAGCTTCTCTCTTTCCTTTGGTCCCCAAAGCCATCCATTGCCTCCAGATGCCAAAGAATTATTGCTCATCTTGTATGTTTAGGAAACATCTGTCTCTGCCTTTCTTTATTGACAGCATGGCAGAGCATTTTTGGTTAGGATTTGAGTCTTGAGGTGCTAATTTTAATTTCAAATTGATCATAAACTTGCTAAATGTCTTTGTGTAAATACTTCTTCATGGAAGGCACATGTTGCATTGGAGAGTGCTGGATATGGATTTTGGAAGGTCTGGATTCAAATTTTGCCTCTGCTACTTAGAAGCAGTTTAACCATAAACAAGTCACTCTCTGAGGTGATTTCCTCCTTTATAAAATAGGCATAATAATGCTATACCTGTAGTATCTCCATCATAAATTTGCAAACTTTAACATGCTATAAAACTATCAGCTATCATTATTATTTATTTGTATTGCTCTTCTATTCTCCAACTTTCCTTACTGTAAGAAGAAAGATCAAAGGGCTTTGGGATAGAACCTGAGAGGTACAGGGAAACAGGAAAGTTTAGGGAAGCCCAGCCCAATGTTTTAGAGGGAGAATTTCATTACCATAGCACCTGTTGTCCTAGAGAAGATACCCCTGCTCAGGGATGAACTGTACCCCCTGGGGAACACACACACACACACACACACACACACACACACACACACACACACACACACACACTCTCTCTCTCTCTCTCTCTCTCTCTCTCTCTCTCTCTCTCTGTATGTCTTTCCCACCCCCCATCCCTCTCTCTCCCTCTGTCCCTCTCTCTCTCCCCCCTTCCCTCTCTCCCTCTCCTTCTTACCCTCCCTCTTTCCCTCTCTCCCTCACCCTCCCTCCCTCTTTCCCTCTCTCTCTCTCCCTCTCTCTCTTTCCCCCAGCCTTTCTCCCTCCCTCTCTCCCTCTCCCACCTTTTTTCCCTTACCCCCCTCTCTCTGTCTCTCTCTCTCTCTCTCCTCCCCTCCTTCCCTCCCCTCCCCCCTCTCCCTTTCTCCCTTTCTCTCTTTCTCCCTTTTTCCCTCCCTCCCTCTCTCCCTCTTTCCTTCTCTCCTTCTGCCTTTGTCTCTGCCTCTCAGTTTTTTTTTTTTTTTGTCTCTTTCTCTCTCTGTCCCTCTCCTATTTGACTATCCAGATTTTGCCCTTGTTGTTCCCTTATAGTTGTATAGAGAATTGTTTTAGGGACAGTTGTTTGACAGGACAAATTAATTCTGTTTTTGCTCAAGGTGGCATTTATTTAAAACATACTGTCTGAAAGAGAACCTCCAGTTTTTGTTCTGTCACATAGATTTTGTAATTGCCTTATTTCAGCCTTTTACCCTAATTGTTTAATTTGCATGGAAGCTTACCACTATGGGCTTTGTGTCTGCATTCTGTTTGTCTAGCAGTAGATGCTTACAGAAACCTAATTTCTTCCATAGGCTGTATATAGTGAAGCTATATTAAGGGAAGCTATTTTACTTCTGGCATTGAAAGAGGAAATGGAGGAATGATTGGGTGATAATCAGTTTAGACTCTTAGATTAACTTTGCTAAAAAGGAAATTGGGATAATGCCTGCATAGCAGAGAAAAAGCATATAAATTCATCCAGAAAATTATCAAC
Organism: Myrmecobius fasciatus; assembly: GCA_023553655.1. Taxonomy (NCBI): domain Eukaryota; kingdom Metazoa; phylum Chordata; class Mammalia; order Dasyuromorphia; family Myrmecobiidae; genus Myrmecobius; species Myrmecobius fasciatus. The sequence goes on from JAJPUD010034317.1 coordinate 5,407, forward strand.
TAAGGGAACTTGGAGAAGTGATTCAAGCCTTGGACTCAGGGCCTGGGAGGAAGGCTGACCAAGGGCAAGAATTTGGGCAGCCAGGTCTAGCCACCATGATGCTAATTTCTGAGGGGAATAGCAGCTGAGGATCCCTTGAACCAGCTGGGTCAGAAAAAATCACTGAGCTCTTCTGAAAAGGTTGGGGGGAAAAAAAAACCACTCTCATAAGGAGGTACAAATAGCTTGTGTTGGTTCCTGCTTTTTCATGCCTTGTACTTACTCAGCTAATTTGCCTTTTCATTTGGGTTGTAACTTTGAAGCTTAGGTTGATTTTTTTTTTTTTAAATTGTTAATTAGAAAGCTTCAGTCAGTCTGAGCAGTGTGATATGGAGATGGCTAAGGGGTTTGGGGAAAATGGCATTCCTCTCATCCTTATGGGAACAGGGTGTATTGGGAACCCTACAGTCAGTACACAAGCTATCTGTTTAATGACATTGTATTAAAAGGTTTTGGATAGCTGTAATTGCTTATTAAATATTAATCTGTTTTTACAAAGCCACTTCCAACCAGATCATGATGCTCAGCCTGGAATGTTAAAAACTGAAGCTGTTTCTCTGATTTGGTTGTCTCCAATGCCAAACTGACTGCTCTTTCCCACTGTCTGTCCTGTCATATTTTACTTCTTTTTGATTTGGTCTGTGCATATCTTTTAATGTGTGTGTTTTTTTTTTTTGTTTATTTTTATTTTTCAGTTAAAGCACGTACAGATATACATGTCGAACGGACTTTAGACTTTCATGTGTTAAGTTGCTTGAGTTACCTACCACCTTGTGATACTTCTCCCATAACATGGTGTGAGGACAAACTCGGAGCCAATACAGACTCCAGTGTTTACAGCAAAGGCTGAATACTCCTCATGGGGGCTGTGGCCTGTCAAGACCCCACAGGCTGGGCTGCTCCCCAACCCCCATGCAAAGACAAAAAAAAAAATAATCTAATGTTGGAACTGAAACTGACAAGGTTTATTTTTTTCAGAACCAGTGGTTGGTCTTCCATTTATAGTGTCACCATCTCTTGATGGAGCAGTTTGTGCCGATTTAATGAAGCCCCACGACCCCAGCTACGTTGTATTTAACTGTTCAGAATTGAGATGGCTACTTACAAGGTGCCTGCCCTAGGTGTAACCAAATGATTGGTATATGCTCTGTGCTGTGAGATTCACTTGAATTGCTTTAATTTTTCTAATCATAGTTTAATTTTCCTAAGAATTTTTAAAACATTTCTAAATTTGTATCTTGATGCAAATAAAGCCAAGTAACATCCTTTCTTATTACTTATTACAAATAACACACTTCCCATTAAAACACACCACTAAAATTCTCTAAACCTTTCCTTTGTATTATTAAAATACACACAAAGAGATGGGTAATAAACTTCATATTATGACAGTACTTGGAATTTCTTTACTGACAAAAATTATACATACTACTACTTACTGTTGGTGTAAATGGAATGGCAGATAATAATAGTATGTGACCAGTGGTACTTATTGTGAATGAAAGATTAATTATCCCTGTGTCTTTTTAAATTCTTGTCACTTGAAATACAAAGTCTGCTTCCATATACACCTATAGAGAAGAAGCTAGTCAGCGAGAAGAGTATTTGGGAAACATTCCTTCTAAAGTTATAATTTAATTTTCCTGACTGAAATAAAGAAGAAAAATTATGAAGATGTCTGACTTATACAAACAGTATGGGAATAGTCAGTAGGCACTGACTTTTCTCAGCTAGCTGTGGAGACAGTACAATTTGGTTTGCTAGATATTGGAAAGATTGGTGTTAAAACCCCAAAGAGCAAGACACACACATGCTATTGGTTATTATGCTGAAAGGAACCAAATGTCCTTTCTCCTTGGTGCCTTTAGAATCTTTCATTTATTGTTTGGGTGATGATGGTTTTCTTTTGTTTTGTTTTTGCCAATGTAGAGATGTGGGTTTATTGCATAACTTTTAGTGTATCATCTCTAAAGAAAAATAAAGTCTTTATTATTCCCTCTTTATTTCCCCTCGCCTTCTCCCCTTCCCCCACTCCATACACTTTCTGTTTTAACAATTTCCAGAATATATTCTTGGGTTCCCCCTTGCTCCTAGGCAGAACAGTTTTCCACTTTTGGGGTGGTATGAACAGTGCCTGGCTTTTGGTGTATCTGTTCCCAGAAGTAGCATCTTTGTATTGGGAGCTGAGCTCACCCTGGGATAGAACAGATGTGCTAATTCTCAAGTTAGCTGAGAAGGAGAGGTTAGCTGTTTTTATGAATTTATTAAATTCACATTGTTGTAAAAGTGGAAATCTTATGAGAAAGTAGGGCAGATTTATATTAGACAGTCATGTTAGGGTGGGGCTTGTTGCTTCTCCTTTGTTTTAGATACAATTCAAGAGTTTGCTGAGAAAAGGCCAGTATGACTTGCCTCTCTCAACTAAATTTATTGAGAAGTAGGAGGCCCCATGGTTCATTACATTCACAGGTTCTGTAGGAAAATAGAACAATGTATTTATTACTAGATAATAGTGGGTGTGAATCTTGGGACTTGAAAAAGAACCAAAAGATCAGTCAGCAACTACTGACTGCCCTTGAGGCCAGAAATACTGAGGTCTGGAATGTGGATATCCAAGGAAATGGAGATATAAATAACTGTATCCCGATTGGCTGCCCACAAGCACATGAATTCCAGATGTTTCTGACACAAAAAAAGGGAACTTTAAGGTTCCATCTCAGCTGTCTTTGTTTTATGAAATGTTAAATCTGTCTTATTAGCTTTACTTATTACCTATCCCTCAGCAAGTCATACATATCAGCATAAGCTTATATGTGTATTAATTTTCTTATGCTTATTTGTGTTTGGGTTTTTGTTGTTGAATTTTTGATTGAGTTTGTTTGTTAACTGAAACCAGACTAATTAGGAGTCCTTGGTACATGAGGTGAGTTGAAAATCTATGATTTATTTAATAATCTATCATTATGGTATGATACTAATCCACATGACTCTTATTTCTTGATATATAAAGCATGACTGCTCCTTCCAAAGGGTCATTTGTGGGGAATGTATGTCCAGAGTTCTCCCTGCATATGCCTATTGGTTGGCATTATAAGGATACTTTTGGGGATCACCCTAGCTTTTCTTATCATGTCTTGTGTCATAAATTTACATGTAAAATTATTTTGGATGATTTGAATTTTGTAGACTTTCTACATGTGTATTGTGTAAATGTGAATGAGACAATTAACATTAAATGTTATGAGTGTTACTGGGTAAGGAGAATGACTTTCTGATTGGTAACATTAACATGCTTTTCCAGATTGCTTCATTCATACATTCATTTTTTGACTGTTTTTGTACCTTTCTGTTTACCTCGTACTCATTTCTTTTTATTAAATTTAACTTTTTTTTTGAGTTTTGTGGTGTCTTTTTTTTTTTTTTTTGCAATAACCTTCTCCAACCTAACAGCATTACCAGAAATGCTTATTTGCTATAAAAGCCAAGAGCAGTGGCATTTGTGTTGAGTTAGATAATATATGCTTCTCTAGCCATGTGAAAGCTGAACTCAAGCTCAAAGGCAAAAAAGGATATGGGATTCCTGCTGTATGTGTCTTTGTGTCACTTAGCTGTTTCCCTGAGTGTTGAAGGAAAGAAATGGGAAATGGTTAAGAGTGTATCAACCAATCCCCAAGTATTTATTGTTTTTTGTGTCCTTAGACCTGTACTAAGCTCTAAGGGTCAGACCAAAGGATAAAACACAGATCCTGCTCTCCAAGAATATGTAAATACATTAAGTAAAGAATAATTTAAAACACTATTAAGTGTTAAAAAGAATAGATTAATACAAAAAAGGGAGACCAGTCTCTTCTGTGGAGTAGTCAGGGAAGATTTCATAGAGAAAGTAGGAAGATGGAAGAGTCAATTGCAAGATTTATTAAAGATTAGACAGTAAAATTAGGAATAAATGCTTGTCATGTCATGGTAGAAAAGTATGCAATAGAGGAATTATAGACACAGAACCATGATCACTAAACTTTTTAATCCCTGTTGGCTCATAACATCTGGTTCTGAGCCTGAATTCTAAGCCTTTTTTTTTTTTTTTTTTTTTTTTTTTAGCAGCATAGCAGCTTCTTTAAGTTGTTTACATAATTTAGTTTCCTCTGTTGATTTGGTTTCAGTGAGAATTTATGAAGCTGGCAAATCAACCTAGATTACACTATTTAATGGTGGTGACCAATTCAATACAATACAAACTCTAGTAGAAGTTTTCCTTTTCTGCCTGATGATTTGTCATGGCCCGTTGGGGTTTTCCCAAGTATGATTGTTATTTAGATGGTGGATACTTTGCTATCCGACCTGTTGGCTATGAGTAAGAGATGACCTCAGCAAGAAGTGAAAATAGCTAAGAAATCAACAAAACAGGATATAATTAAAAATAAATGACTTGAGACCCCTCCTAGAGTGTAGTTCCCTGGACAAACTATCCTGGAATGGTATCAAGAGTTGTAGAAAAGGAAGCCTTCCAGAGAATGGAAAACAGATTGTCAGGACAAAAGATAAAACCTTTAATACTCTCCACTCTTTCCTTTTGTGGGGATACTGCTTGAAAACACCAAAAGGGTGGAGCAGCTAGGTGGTGCAGTGGATAGAGCACCAGCCCTGAAGTCAGGAGGACCTGAGTTCAAATCTGGTCTCAGACACTTCCTAGCTGTGTGCCCCTGGGCAAGTCACTTAACCCCAATTGCCTTAGCAAAAAGAAAAAAAAAGAAAACACCAAAAGGGCAGGAAAAGTCACTCCCAAAGCACTGAGTTTTGAGCCCATTGTATTTAAATGTGGACAATTCATCCAAAGAACCATTTATCTATATAACCAAGCCATGGAGCTTTCTAAGTAGGAAGACATTTTGACTGGGCCTTTTCATCCCTCCTGAGCAGATGTATTGGGATATTGGCCTTAAATCAAGAGAGCCAGAGATACAAACCTAGACTACAATATCACTTTTATTGCCTAGATAGTTATAGAAGAATGATTTGTTTAACAACTTCACAATAATGTTCTTTGTGAGACTTAAATGGGCTGGGGAGGGGGAGGGATGTAGGGATGAGGGGGGAGGGAGGGAGGGAGGTTCTGATCCCAAACAGTAATACTGAAGTCACAAATGGTTTTTATCTCTACAGACTCTCTAATGGAGATAGCTGGAGACCAGAGCATGTTTGATGAGTAATGACTTAAGATAGTCAAAAATCAAAAAAGAGGAGATGAGTTTTCTCTGCTAAGCTGTGAGATATGTAGATGGATAGATATCTAATCACCTGGTTTATGTGTCTACTTCACAGCCAGACGGAAAAATATATAAATAAGTATAAGTTTATATTTATTTATATATTTATGTAGACTTACATAAATATGTGCCATATGTATATCTCTATGACATGTCTATGTGCATATATATATGTTTATATGTATTGAATTG